>JAWNPV010000072.1:26300-45432 GCA_035078785.1 Collessia kirishimana
TAAGTGTTTAGCATACATATGTTTCTCATTTCATTTTAGTCGTTTTTGGTTTTCGTTTTGTTGGACTAGCTTGTTTGTGGGCTGCTTTTTGTGTGGTGGGATACGGATTCTCAATTTCGACTTCGACTTCGTAGTCTAGACCTAGTTTATTAGTTTAGATTTATTTATAATTATTTGTTAGTTTAATTTATGCGTCGTACATTGTTCTATACACTGAGATTGGTTGGTTGCTTTCTAATTGTAAGTTAAATTTCATATTTTCTACACACATCAATGGATCTAATACAAATTTAGTTCAATTGTTAAATTGTTAAAGCAAATACTTTACTTAGGCTCTTATCTTACAGTTAATGCTTAGTGTAAACCAAATAACAGTTTGTTTCAAACAAAAACTCACATTAATTAAAATATACACATATACATACATACTTAGTTATAGGGGCTTGTTGTTTTCTTTTGTTTTATTCGTTTAAGGTACACAGTTTACAAAACTTTTGAAAAGCAAATAGCAGTTATAAAATTTTTAGTTCAACACAAGAGCTTACGGTTTCTTCTCATCGGCAGAATATCACACGAATATAGGCAAAATCAAATGTATATAGCCAGTATAACAGCTTGTTTAACAGTTAGCTTGATCGCTTGCGCACCATTCAAACGTATAGGCACAGACAGACACGCACACATGCACACACACACACACACACACACAAACACATTAATAAGTTACAAATAAAATGCAGAAATCTTTTCATCTTTTTCTCTACTCCAGCAAGGATTGCGATTCTGTTGCAGAGCCTGCAGTGCCATTGCCTAGCGTAGCCTCCGATGCTCTCTCGCTCTCCTTGGTGGTCTCCTGCGTCTTGGCCTTAAGCAGTGGTGTCTTAATATCCACCTCCAGCTCTGCGGTGGAATCCATGGTCGTATCGGCCTCATGCAGTTCAATGGCAGCTGCAGGTTCCACTATGGTCTCCTTGCCCTGGCAAGCATTAAATGGATTATCGACTGCCATCAGATTTGAAATCCGCAGTCCCATGCTCACCTGCAAATAATACGTCATCAGCTGACCCTTTCCCTTGACCGCCACCAGTCCACGTTGCTGAAACGTATAGCCAAATTGCTGTAAGATGTTGCAAGTCTCTTCGGTAACTTGTATGGCTCCGGCCTTGCCTGTGCTCTCCATACGTGAGGCCACATTAACCGTATTGCCCCAGATATCATAGTGAGGCTTTCTAGCGCCAATAACCCCAGCCGTTATGGGTCCATGATTGATGCCCATCTTAAGTACGAAATGATTAAAGGATTGCTCATTAATGCCCTGCAGTGCATGCTTCAATTCCAAAGCGAATTCAACCAACACGTCCAAGTGCGACCAGCGCTCAATGATCGGAGCATCGGTTCGGACATTACGCTGCAGATTAATCCCACTGGCGGCCATATAAGTCGAGCCAATTGTCTTGATTTTGATAATATCTTGAAACTGTGGCAGTTCCAACAACTAAGAACCATAAATTACATTAAAATAAATAATATCAAATCAATCAGATCCAACACTCACAGCATCAAAATCGGAAATGACTTCATTGAGAAAACGCAAACACTCTAAACCCTGATTGTTAACTGTTTCCTCTGAATAGAAATCTGTTGAGATGGGTAGAGGAAAATGAAGTTATTTAGAATGTTTAGTTCATGTAAATTAACAATAATTATGAGAAAGTAAGCTGGCGTTAGTAGAAACGTTTAAGGATTGCAAACGGCGTCATTAGGTTAAAGCACCCTTCCAGGATGAAGTAATCTTGATTTTTGATCATCTAACCGTTAAGGAAACCTTACGAAAAATCACTCTATAGACTTGGCCTAGACTTCTATCTTTTTTAAAAATTCCTTGTCCTTAACTAAAAAATTTGCTTACCTGAAAAGTTTGGCATACTGGCGAAAAGGACTCCCACTTCTGCATAGCTCTGGGAATATAAATCATCATGGGAGCGTTTAGTGTTCTTCATAAAGTGTTCGGCCACATGCACAGGTAGAACATTATAGACCAAAGCCTCGTTTCGTTGGCGCATATCATTGGCAGTTTCCTTTTGTTCGGCCACCTCTGTTTTCCACTTAAAGATAACTCGATCCTCATGATCCATCTGCATACATTTTACAAAATTGTTATCAAAGTGCTTAGTGTACAAATAGTTACTTACATGTCGGGCCAAGAAGCTAAGAGACAAGGCAGCCACCAGCAACAGACCCGAAGTGCAGAAGCGCGTTGATATAATTCTGTAAGAGTTTATAAATAATTTTGTTAGTTCTTTGCAGTTACTACTTACGGTTGGTTGGCCAAATCATCCTCCAGGGAATACAAATCCTGCATGATGAATATATTGAAATAGCAATGAAGGGCTGAAAAGTAATTAAATATGATAACAGGTTGATGGCGGAAATAAAACTGTGTGCGCTTCGTCCAACTCACCCGCTATGGATAACAGCAGTAGAATCTTGGTCAAGTGGGTGAGCTGTGCAATTACCGCTATGGCAATCAGTATGAGGACACCAAAGTTGCTCAAATAGGACGGATATAGGACACGTTCTGTGGGCATTGCCTCGCGCATTTGCTCCACAAATGTTTCCGGCAGCAGGTGCTCGGCGGTAGGCACCTCCTCCAGACCGGCCGTGGCATTGAATTCACTCTCGCTCACAATATGCTCGGTGCGCACGAAGGTAACGAAGAAGAACTGTAAAACAAAAATCAATAGCAACTTGAGCACGCCCCAAACCAGCCGGAACAAGGCAAATGAAAGTGCAAACGCAAACGCAAACGCAAGCGACAAGGAAATTGTAAGATAAAAGGAAGACGCAAGGGAAACCTACCATGTCGATGATATTGCTAAGGCCAATGGTAAGTGCAATAATTATGGCGGCCAGCTCACGAACGAAGGTAATGTCATTGAAGCGTTTGCTTACGTCCACAAAGAACTTGGGCAGCATTCCACTGAAGCTCTCGGCAATGCTAATCACAACCAGCATAGCAATCGGCACAAGCGGAGCGGCAATGTTAATGAAATGCAAAGTCGACCTGGGCAGGACCAAATAGGAGTACAAAACATCAATGCATTGTACCAGCAAGGCGGCCAGCAGGGGTAAAGAGCTGTACGGTTCACGGTACACAGCATAGGCCTGCTCCAACTGAGGATTCTTAAACCGAAGAAATATGTTTGTATCCTTGGTGAGGTTCCTATAGGAATAAACGTTTAAGAAATTCAATTGAGCTTTCATTTAGGTAACACGGTCTCAACTCACTCATGGCCATCGCGAGTGACCAGCTCATCCTTTAAGCGTTGCTTAAAGTTCTCCAGCTTGACTTGCTCTGCCTCATCTTCGGTTGCCTCCGCTGCATGGTGACCGTTTGTGGTGGCCGCGTTCTGTGCCAAAAGCTCTTCATCATCCAAGGTGGCATCGTTATCGTCAATGCCGATGCCATTTCCGCTTCCGGCATCAATATGGGAACCGCTGGGGCTCTGATTGGTATTTTCCGCATTGATTTCGTTGATTTTCTTGGCACATGGTGAAGCAAACTGAATATGCAAAATAAGGTGGAAAGTTTTTATACAACATTTTGTAAATATTTTAAATCACTAAGGCTAAAACGAAAAGCAAAGACTTTATTAATCACGATTATTTCTCCTTTAAAATTTTTCATTTTTTTCTACATTAGATACAAGGATAACAATTGCGTTTTTAGCCAAACGATTGTTTATAGCTAAGCTTAATATTATATAAGGATTTGTTAAATGTATTTACTGGCTTAACCACTTTGGTGATAAAATACGTCTTCAAACCAGCTATGCGCAACAGCTCTTCTCGCTTCTCACCGAAAGCGGGCTCCACTTCGAATTCGCCATTCAGAAAGGCTAAAGTTTTGTCCGAAATATGAACGCGCCTACGAAGTAGAATAGAAAAGATTGCGTAATTGAGAAATGAGATAGAATTTTAAATGACACACACACACACACACACACACACACACACACACACAAGTGACCCCTGGTAAAGTATTAAACGGTCCCCCGGAGCCAAGCGGTGCTCAGGTGTTAGTTAAACCTAAACATAAATTTGCATACACAAGTGACAAAGCCAAATCATTAGAAGTAAGTAAGCACTTGACTCGACCGACCCTCTTTTGCCACATTCTTGGCTTATCAATTATTCAAGAGCTTGAAATTGTGCGACTCACCCAGCCTTGCCGCTCGATTCCATTTTATTAGCCAGCTCGACGTCCTTGGAGTAAACGTCAAATTGCCACTGACGCTGGCCAAGAATGCCGGCTAGGACAGCCCCAGTGTGTATGCCCACACGCATATCAACAGGTGAGTTGGCCTTTTGCTGTACGTACCTAGTCACGGAAATAGACAGAGCACGGTCGGTTAGTGTCGCAAAAAAGTATGCTACGGGAAAAAAACACCGCAAAGGATAGCAGATTTGCCCTTAGGGTCGTTTCATCGACGTCGACATCGACGACACCGATGCGTGGTTAAGTGCAATTATTATTAATTGAACAAACGTTGATTTGGCGTCGCCTGTCATCGTTCGTTGCACGTCCGCCGCTACACGTTCGTCCTATGGGGTTCGAGTGTCTTCCAGCGCACGCTACACTTACTTGATGGCCTTCACCATAGAGAGTCCCATGTGGACGCACATCACGGCATGATCCGGCCGCTCGTCGGGCGCACCGCTAATGCAATAATAGCAATCGCCCAGAATTTTAATGCGCAGTTGTTGGTATTTCTGTAGGGCAAAATAAAGTTCAACGTTGAACAAGACCAACTTAGTTAAGAGTTAACAATGTGGGAAACGAGTTAATTCAACTGTGATTCGGGACTTTGTTTTCGTTAGATATGGACAATTAAAAGGAAAATGCGAGTAATACAAAGAAGAATTAATTGATTGTTTAAGATATAGTTTAATATTAAAATTAAAAATATAAGATACAAATTTATCTAAAAAATATATAAGAATATAATAACATAGATCAGCTGTATGATGTAACAGGAAGTCTATTAATAGTTGCTGTATTTCCATCTGCAAAAGCAGAAAAGCTTTGATATGATAGCATTGCTTCATTCTTTCTCGTTTTTTTATTCAATTCTTTTGCTATTTTTCTAAAATCATTTTTATATGTATAATAGGACTCGTAGATAAATTTTTAAAGTTTAAGGATTTAAACTACAGAACAGCAAACTCTGATTCTGTCTATATATATAGATATAGAATTTTTACTTATTTCAAAATGCATAATACAAAACTCTGACAATCGAAAAGTTCCCCCAACTACGACTGTCATCCATTTACAATTTCCTGTCCAAAAGTTGTCTCTGTTTAAGTTGACACTCAATGTAATGCGCAATTGAGGACAAGACAATTGGGAAAAAAAAAAAAAAAAAATAAAATAAACTTGCACATAAAATATGAACAACTGAAATTCTATCCCCCTTGGCCAAACAAATGAGCTGAAATCAGCGATACCCAATATAAAAAACGTCCACACAAATCAGTAAAAGGGAAACACAAGCCCAACCCCAAAGGCAAACCAGACAGCCGCTAAATTAACTCGACCGAGGAAAATAAGTCCCGAAACCCTTTTAATGCCTAACCTGCCCAAAAATTTCATGAAACAAAAAATCAACTTGAAACATTTTACACGCCTGACTGGATGTAATTTTTGTTGGAGGTACCATCCATCTTTCCCCTCTCCTTCCTTAACCCCTACCCTGCCCCTAAAATTCTAAAACAAAAAGTTAAAGAAATTCAAATTAAAGTGCAAAATGAAGAAAGGAGAAAGTATTCTGATTTTTAACTTCCCATCGTCATCATCATTATAGGGAAAATAATTTAAGGCTGTCAATTCAACAGCTGGCCCAAAAACAACAACAAGAAAAATAAAAACAGCAAAAAAAAACACAAAGAAAAACAGCTGGAAAAATTGCCGAGAACATTTTCTGTATTTTGTTTTTCTTTTACCTCAGCCAGCCTATCGAAGCGTGCGAAGAGCTCGTTAAGCATTTTAACCAAATCTTGGGCGCTATAGGTTGAGGAGATTGCCGTAAAACCAACAATATCCGCATATAAAATGCTTTTAGTATGCATGTATGTGTGCGTGTGGGTTTTTGTAGAAGAAAACAACAGTATTAGTTAGTGATTTGAATGCTGAGAATGTTGTTCATGAAATATTAACACCAACAAGTATTCTAGTGTGTTAAATGCTCTAGGGCCTAATAATGAAGTCTCAAAAGAAATTCTATTACAGGGGGTCGCTCTAGCTCTTGGGCTTATGGTTTTATATCTTTTCTTATTTGGCAGAGAAATCTTTTCGTGTATCTGAACCTTAAATACTTCTTTTTAGAAACTAAGCTTTGAAGAAACGAGCTTCAAAGCCAAGCCTTGTCTTTAAGCTTTTTGCAGATTATTGAAAGGAATGTCTAGGTGACAAGACAAGGTGTCTCTTGTTTAAGCCACTTTTGAAATGCAAAATAATATCTTAAAAATATATAGAATCTCCTTGCAAATATAGGGGTTCCACATCATTTGGGATCCATTCACCTGCGTAGCTTGGAAATACAATTTAGGCATTAGTAAATCACTGTGGGAGCACCGGCACCAAATGTTGATTATGTTGATTGAAATATTTATGTAATCTGATCTTTAATCTTCAATATCTTAAGTTTAGACAACCGCTGAATCCTATTGCAATTCTTGTGGATAATGAGTTTTAGGCGAAAACTTACCTCACATTCTCATGCCGACTCATATAGATCTTCTTAAACGCCTCCGAGCTGGATGAGCCCAAATCTTCACGCATTTTAATCGCCACATGCTTAGGCAATACAGATAACAATAAACGTTCCTAAAACCAACACAAGTGAAATAGATTATCCTTTGCTGTTATTTACACTCGGATTTACCCACCTGTTCTGCGGATTGCTCTTCAATGACCATCTTTACCTCCAGACTCTTCTTGGCCTCCAGAAAGGCCCGCTTCTGTTTTGCCTCGCCCATAAAGTAGTAAAGCAATCCAATGAGGGCGGCAGTGGCTATCAACACCGCATTAGCCGCTGCTTGATCGGAAATAAGGGGATCCGGTCGGGAGAATCCAACAGGTAAACTCAAGCAATTGAAATACGTGCAAAAACCAATGACCAGACCGAGGAAGATAAGTGGCAATGGAAGCGTCACATAAATCAGGAAGTTTAATAATATTGCCCAGCCTAAGACATCCCTGGATATTAAAGAATTAAATTAAAGTCGATTGCTACCAATGGCCGCCCAATCAACTAACTTACCGCGGCGAGAAGCTGACCTGCAGCATCACATATGCGGCAAAGTGTAACATGGCGAGCAGCCAGAGAGCCCTGGGAACTGTTGTTAAAAGCGATTGATGGAAGCGACGCAAGGACGGCTGTTCCGAACGACGTCCAATGTGTAGTAAAGCTGTTAAGGCCAAATAGGCTACCAATATGCTACAATTAACCACTAAAATTGCATAAAATTGTACAAATCAGATTAAAATTTATGTTTGCAATGCTTATAAGAAATTTGAATAGAAGAATCCTTGTATTTTGGATACTTTCTTATGAAAATTTCCTTGAAGCCCTTATCCATATAATTGCTTTTGTAATAAACTCTACGATCCATTTTTAAAAGATATAGTCAAGAATATAGCATGGAAATTGTTCGCGAAATTGTTCTTTGGAAAGTAAACTTTTTTTTAATTGATATAAACTGGTTTTAAAAGTTCCGTAAAATGCATCCAAATTGAATGAAAAAAAGGGTTTTTTAAATGATCTGTTTTACAATATTTATAGGGGTTCCCTGATGACGGATATTAGAATGAAACCTCAATTCGTCCAAAATCTTTCAAAGAAGACTATTTAAAGTAACTAGTAAGTAAGTTTAACTAGCTTAGATTGAGGACGACCCTAGTCAGCTTTGTAATCAGTCGGTCAGATTTAAACGAAACTCATTTGGGTACTTTTTAGATATCTTCCTTCCTTTTTGAAATATAATTTATTTTTTAAGACACTCACCCCTTGTCGGCACCGCCTGTTCCCAGGGTATGCAAATGGTCCATAGTGTAAAAAGCACGGCTGCGAACAGAAACCACTTGAGACCGCTGCGCCGCTGCTTAATGGAATAGTTGTGATAAAGTTCGTTAAGCACATGTTGCGGCAGTATGACAACTCCGCCCCCAGTGATGCCCACTCCACCGGCCACGGTCTCCTCCTGGGGACGCCGTCGAACGGGCGTCTTTTGGCGTTGCTTAGTTGCTTTGCTGGGCGTTGAGGCAGCCGTTGCCTGGCCATTCTCCAGATTGTTAACTGGCGTTAAAGCTGGCGCTATCTTCTCTTCCGGCATTTTTGACGTGTGCGTGTGCGTGTTTGTGTGTGTGTGCGTGTTTATGCGAGGTCTTTAAGTTGCGTTTTCGTTGATCACCGGCCGCTTACTGGTTTATGAATGAAGCACGGCCATTTCCGTTGGCCGCGTTGTCTTTATTTATTTATGAAGACTGGGTCTGGGGACTGAAAACAGCAAGACGCTTGGGTAAATAAGTAGAATAATGCGAAGCAGAAACTCAAACATAAAAAATAACATTTATATACACACACACAGCCGTACACACAACTTGAACACAACACAAACGTTAACGGTAAATTTGAGACTTAGCGCTGCCTCGTGGCGTCCTTTGTGAGTGTGTATGTGGGTGAGCGGCAAGGCGGAAGCGTCCTTGCGCGAGAGCCATGAGCGTGTAGCCCTGCCTATGTGTGTGTGTTTGTAAATGCGACTGCCTTAAGCAGAAAGCTCCTGACTTTACCGTGGGTTGATGTTAATGGGAAGGGATATGTAAACTGTAGATGGGCTAATTAAGGAAACATAAACCGAAATTGACACTCACTGGAGCATATATATATTTAGAAATTAAATAAAATTACAAAGATACCATTGACAGTAGATTCGTTTTTTTCTTTTATTTTAATGCCTTCTCATTAGACCGTGTCTTTGATCAATATTATTTGGATAAGATAAGACCAGATAACTGGAAAATGCGAGTTTCTTATAAGTAATAATAAAAAACAAATATATACATATTTTACTATTTGTCGTTAGGAGTATAGTGAAACTACCGATAACCAAAGAATGTGACACTTAATGATATAAATATCTTTGAAGAATAATCAAACAATTCGTGCTAAAGACGTTTATTAACATAGAATCCCTTAATAGTGCTTGTGTCGATATTATCTAAATAGTATTAAAAAATATATGGAGAATGCTGCAATGTAGTCAGAAGATACAAGGATTTATTTTTAGCTGTTTAGTATTCTTTGCTTTTTTTTTTGCGTAAAGTTTTAGATAATTTAAACGATCAAAATCCCACCACAGAAGTGTTTAAACGTACATACTTTATAATTCAAAGGGTAAAACATTAGATCAGCAATTTGACCCAACAAGAGATTAAGTTTCTCGAAAACTACGTTATTGCTCGCCTGTGTCATACGTGAATGCTAGAAATTTGAACATTTTTAATATCTTGTTTTCTAATACTTTTAAGCAATATTTATACGTTTAGCAAAAAAAGGATTAGCTTATAGTTCTCTGTTAGTTCAAGAAAGTCACAGTCACTAAACACTTGATAATTTAGTGTTCGTCTCTTGCATATCAATCTAGTTACCTTTTCATAGTAAATAATTTGAAGTTTTAGATTGAGTGCTTTTAAGAAAACATCTATAGAAAATATTCGTTCGAATACATTTCTCGTTTGTCTACCTTCTGAATATGTTTGTGTATAATCTTTTAATTTTAATATTCAACCAACATCTATGTATATGAAACCTGATTTCCAATAAATTATTGTACCTGAAATCGAATCAATCCTTTAAAAGTGTGACATCAAAGCTAATGGTTGCTTAGGTTAAATTAAATATCAACTACTTAAACCGCGGAGCTAGCAGTTTTGTCCATGACAGAAGCATGTAAGTAATTATATCCTTATCCTTACTCATAAGCCTGTAAATTTCCGTAGGATTATGGACAAGCCAAATTGAATTTTCTATTTTTAGGCAAATTGAAATAGACTTGTCAAATTTTTATAAAGCAATATCAACCTCAATCTTCCAATACCCAATTCTCACTTACTTGGAGTCGAACACATTTGCCTGGCTGCCTGCCCTACAGGATGTTTTACATAAATTATGAAAATTTTCAGCCACATTTAACACCCCCACACACCACGGTAATGGGGCCTAGGTCGTCTCGTCTCTGTTATGCTGCCGCTGCTTCCTTTTCATTTGCTTGTCCGTATCCTTATTGCCGAATTCGACTAACGGACTAAGCTAGGGGACTGGGTAAACCGTAAGGTTGCTTCTTTTTCACTGTTCGAAAAAATATATCCTTTCTTAGGTATGCGTATGTATGTGGTTATATACATTGGTATATATTTACAATGTACACATTGGTGTGTGTAAGTCTGTTTGACTAGATGGGTTTATTTGTGTATGTGAGGTTGATTTGCCCAAGGTTCGTTGTAATGCGTTCTGATTTTGTTTGTGTGTCCACAAACACACACATCCATACATACATAGAGAAACTCACGCTGCAGAAGCAGACAATTTCGATTTTAATTTTAATCCAAATAACGGACGCCTGACACACCTCACCACACTTACTTCCACACGCATACACAATCACTTGAAAATGCCTTTTAGCATTTCCGAAGGTTTTGTTTATTTTTTTATTTAATTTTTGTCCACCTGATAAAGCGGTTTGAACGCCGTTTGTTTGTTCTGGTCTGGTTTGGTGCTTCACAATATTAACTGTCCACATACATTTTTTGCTTAAGAATTTTTTTCAATAGCTATGCAGAATCAACTTTTCCAACGCTGGTTTGTTGCGCTTTTTCTCTGCAGCGACGCGAATTTTCCAACTAAACTAACGCCACGATAAACTTGACTGATGGTTAAGTGAAAATTTTTGACAATACCGCAGCAGCAGTAGCAGCAGCAGCAAGGACTTTTGTGACTTTCGCTCTTTCAGTCAAACGCACGCAATGTGAGAGAGAGAGCTTTTGGTTTCCGTGGTGGCGAAAGCTTTTTTAAGCGCATGTCCCGTCAAGAGCGCAGTCAGCAAATGCAACTGATAACGACGATACAGCTGTCCAGCTTTGCTTGACAACAAACATAAGCAGCTACAGTGCGTGTGTGCATGTGTGAGTAAGTGCGGTAGTCCATAAGCATAATTACTCAAATTGCCGCAAGCGCATAAATCTAATTAGAAAGAAACCATTTCCATCGCTCATCGCTCACAAAACGGCAATCGACATTGAGGCTGGAACGACAGGGGCACTGTATTGAAAGAAGAATGAAATGGGGAGGTCGCTAGACAAAGCAAAGGCAGATGGTTTGGCCTTGCTTGGCATTGAAAATGTGCAGCTGTTGTATGAGCGTATATACCACATACATTTGTGTTTGTAAGTGTGTGCGTCCGGATGTAAGGATAAGGAATATTAAAGACCAAGATGTCTTGTAATGCTTAAATAGAGAATAGAGCGAGAGAAAGGAAGACATAGAGAGAAAAGAACAATTTTATTTTTTTATTTTCTTTCCTTTTTCTGTTACTTATAATATCACTAAGAATAAGGGAACTTGAACTCGAGATCCAGTAGGCATTTTCAGTTTTTCGTCTACAAGCAATTTTTAAATGTAATTTTTAGTAAGTGTAGAAGCCGATGCCTAAGTCCAGTCTTATTGTTTATCGCTCTTCCCTCTAAGTCCTGTCAAAATTTTGTTTAATTTTTATTAACGTTTTTTTCTTGAGGACCCTTAGTGTTAAATTATTTAATTGCTATTAGAGCTTAAAATATCGCAGAAAGTCAGCATGTCATGTCATAACGATACAAACTGCCTGTAATATATACATTTGACAACCTTATCCAAATGCATTGTCAGTTTACAATCTGAACAGAATATTTATATATATTATGTATACAGAATATGTATATATATATTGTCAGATCCAATAAGTTTTTAAATTTAATATATCGTTTTAAACATCTTATTGTCGATATAAAACACTTATTGGATATGAGCAATAAGCGCTGTCAACATTAAGTGAGCCTATTGCTTTGAGTTATTGGTGGTTTTCTGCTTATTGGGCAACATGTTGCAACAAGCTAAAAAGTCTATATAAGAAAACGCAGAATCGGGAAATTTTTCTTCTTCTTTAAAAATTTTTTTCGAAAGTGGTTTACGGCAGTCCGCACCTTGAAAGTAAAGCTACAAGCAATTTTGCACAAATTTATAAAATTTGTATTGTACGTGCCGAGTTTTTTTGTTAGCATATCTTATAATTCGAAGCTGTGTTTTGTGTACGCGTTTACTGAAATTAAAACGTCAAGTCCAACACTAAACGAGTTTTCGCGCGTCGCTTTTAAGTTACAGAATAACTAAAAGTTAATCAAAATGGCTGATGTGGCTGAGCAAAAGAAGTGAGTAATATTTGATTTAGCTGTGGATGTGTGTGCTTGTGTGAATTGTTTAAACAAATTCTGTGTAAATACAGAGAATTGCATGAAATTTTAAAAGTGTACATAGTTTTCCTTCGGTTTGTTGGCCGCAGCGGTTTGAAAAAAATTTTCTTTTGAATTTCTGTGTCTATATACGCGAAAGGTCTTATCAATCCTGTTGTCCCGCTTATGCCAAGGCAGTCTTTATGTGCGCGCAAAAAACGACGCCGTTGAATTTGGCGCGGCGTCATCTCCCATCTCGCTTACTCTCCGGCCGGCGACTTTATTCAGCATGCTTTTGATGGCTACAATGGAGTATGGATTTAGTGTCTTTTGTGCGGGAGGTAGTGGAGAAGGAGAGGAGTAAGGTGAAGCTTTGTTGGCGACGGGTGAAGCGGAGCAGTGGTGTAGCGACAAAATATGTTGTCCGTGTGTGTAGATGTGTACGAGTTTGCAAAGCCGAGTGCGCAAAACGTATGCATATTTGTATATGTGTGTGTGTTTGCCATGTCTGCTGTGAAACATTTCAAGTTGCCGCTCTTTTTTTTCCCTCATGTCTGGTTTCGTCTGTTCTGTTTGATTTCCTTGTGTTTCTACCGCTTTCTGCTTGCCCTGCTTCTCCCATACATCCATATTTTTCGACAGTCTTCAGTTTTTGCACAGACATTTTTTGTACGCTTTAAGCTCAAAGCTTGGTGTTAACTTTTCGTTCGAAATGCTTGTGCCTGCCGTCGTTCTTTACCCCTTAACTTCTCTTATTTGCTCTGTTTTGTGTTAATGAGCTTCATTTTATTTATTTTTTTTCTGGTACTTTCCAGATATTTCTGTATGTACAATATATACAGACGTGTATTTTGTCATTGCCTAAAATAATCCCAGTCAAGAACAAGACACCGGTAGTTAGAGCTTTAGAATTCTATTCTATCGCATTTGCAAATCAGAATAGATGTTGATATTTATTTTAACCAATTGCGTGTTGTCTTAGGTTGTTTGCAGAGGGGGTTGCGATTATTACGGCTTAGTGGGTGGGTTTTTTTTTTTTTCTCTCGTCTGTCTAGATTTTGACCGTTATTTTTGTCGCTTCGTTTCCATTGCACATTTTTCCTGTTTATAGGCTCAAAGTGCTTATTCGCTCGCACTCGTATAGTGCTTCGGTACGTGACGCGCGCATTGCATTTGGGTTAATGTGCAGAAGCGAGATGTATATAGGGATCATGAAAGCGCGCATAAACCAGTTTTTTTTTCTTGTTATATTTTAAACAAGTCGCGCTTCTTTTTTTTTTTTTTCTAATGCAGCTTTTTTTATGCTTCATGTTTATATATATATAAGTATGTATTTATTTATGTGTATGTATGTACATACAAAAGAAACATATAAAAGTATGGTAGGGCATGCCGCCAAATGCTTTTTCCTTCCTTTTGTTTCGTTTTCGTATCTTCTTTTTTGCGTCGCAGTTGAGTTTCCACGAGCTGTTGCTCCCATTTATCATTTTGTATTTGGCGGTAGCAAAGTTGGCATTTGAGGAGGCACCGGCAGATGTTACAATGCTTTTAGTTGTGCATGTGTGTGGTATTACACTCAGCTTATAAGGTGGTTGGTATAGAGAGAGAGAGAAAGAGACACGGAAATACGCCGGTTGTGTAGCAGCAGTTTACCGGTCTTTTAGCGGAAGAATTTCATGCCTTTTTGTAATAGAAAATTTTTTTAGTTCAACTGTGTCAGCTAATGCTTTGGGTTTTTTAATTAATTTTTTTTTTTTTTTCCTTTTAAACCACAAAATTTAATATAATTATTTTTGATTTATTTCGTAGCGAGACCCCCGTTGTCGAGAAGGTTGCCGAGGAGGTGGACGCTGTGAAGAAGGATGTAGTTGCTGAAGAAGCAGCTGCTGAAAAGCCAACAACCACAGAGAACGGTGCGGCAGAAGAAGAATCCAGCAGCAGTGCTGATGGCGCCAAGGAAAATGGATCATCAGTCACGGATGCCAGCGCTGAGGCTGCAGCTGCACCCGCTACTACTGACGCTGTCGATGGTGACAACACCGAGGCGGCTGTCGCTGATGAAAAGAAAGACGAAGTGGCCGTTGAGAAGACCTCAGAAGCCAAAGCCACTAGCGAGGCTACACCAGCCGAGAATGGTTCTGATGAGGCCGCCAACGGAGATTCCACAGGTGTGTAACCACTCGACCCTCTGCACTCTAAGCTTAGTAGCCATCAATTGTTACCAATGGTTTTAATGTTTATCCTGAAATATTTCTTTAGATGCGCCCGCTGCTGAAGCTGTGAAGCGGAAGGTGGATGACGCCACATCCAAGGTCGATGAAGTTGCCGCCACGCCGGAGAAGAAGGCAAAGTTGGACGAACCCAGCACAAAGGATGAGGTTCAAAATGGTGCAGAAACTAGCGAGGTGGCTGCTTAAATCCTCAAAAGCAACGTAATATCCCCGCAGGCACCACAAAAACTTCACTTAAAAAAAAAAATTACTAACAAAATACAAGAAAAAAAAACAAAAAAAACAAAAGAGAAAAAAGATCACAAATGCTCTCTCACCCTCTCATCCGATGCACAAATCGTCGCATGGCGTGTGTATGTGAGCGTGAGGGCCAAACTCTAATAACAATCCCCAAAAGGGGAGCCCGTAGTCTTTAAAACGTAACGATTCTCTGTTTCTACTAACAAGCAAATCCAACCACAACAAAAATCCATTATCTATCATTTAAATCTTAAACAAAACTTAACTTTAAATAAAATTATATATATATTATAAAAGAGAAGAAAAAGAACCCAGCAAAAGTAAGATGCAACACCTTTACGTTATAAGCAAAAAGTGAAAATAAAACAAAACGAAAAACAAGAATAAAACAATTTGTAAACATAACGCATCAAATTTATAAGTAAAAACAAAAACGAAGCGAAATTTAACAAATTTGCAAACTGTAATCGTATTTAAGTAAAGAGAAAAGAAATTTGCATTACGCATTTTGTCATTTTTAAGGTATTTCTTTTTAATTTTATGTATCATCCTATATATATATAAATTTATTATATATGAATAATTTATATGTGAAAAGAGAAAGAAAAAAACTCACTCCACGCAACCACAATAACAACAGCAAAACTGCCACAGTGGACGCCACAAGCGCGTTGCCAGCTCGGCAAGACAGTAAAACAGTAAAAGAAAATTCCCGTCAGAGAAAAAACAAGAAACATCCATTTTTTTTTTTTTTTATATAAACGATGTGTAACAATCAAAAGCAGCAGCAGCAACCTGTTCGAACCCCCCAGCAGGGCGGCATGAAAAGAAAGAATTGTTTAAAAATTGATATACCGTATTGTATAATTTTTTTTTGTATTTACTTTACTCTTACACTTGTAACTCGGCTAAGTCCTAAATGGTTTTAAGTTGCATTTTGCGTGGTGTGTGTTGTCTGTATTAGATGGATTGAGGAGCGTTTCCTTTCCTCTGTAGTGTTCGGTTGATCCCTAAAAAACACTTCCAACTATGACAAATTGTTTTGTACACGAAGCCCAGTATAAGAAGCTTGAATCAACGGGCAAGATTGTCAAACCCACAACGGGTGAAACGGCAAAGAAAAAAGGCGAAAATTTTATTGCCGTCAAATTGCAATTGAAAAACCCATTTCACCACAAATTGAAAGAAATATTCAGCTAAGAAAATGTAAAAACGGCGCATCATTACTGATTGGCGGCCGCTTAACGTACACAAAACCAACAAACAAGAAAAACATTCGAGAACATTCAAAAATAAATGGAAGAAAACACAAAAACAAAGTAAAACAATTATTTTTCTATTCATTTTCTGTATTTCGGGGGAAAGCTGTGGCAAGTGCGTCAGCCCGTTTGACTGGATCACTAATTGGGAAAATTTTGGAAAAACGATTGGAAATAAGTTCCACATCTACATACACAGGCGAGATCTTTCAACCGTAAATGCGCACACTTGCATACGCTGCCTTTCACTTGAAAAACACTTCTTTTTCGTATTCTTAAGTGTTTTTTTTTTTCGTTACTTTAGGTTTTCTGTGATCTTTTTCTCTGGGCGGCTTGTACTGTGGATAATTATACCTTAGCTTCGTGTCACGCCGGAAATTAAAAAAAACACGATTTTTATGGCATTTTCAAAATATCGCTTTCTTAACGACTTTTTAGAAACTTTAATAATTGGCAGTTTTGCTTATACAATTAGAAATCTATTGTCCTCTTCAACTCGGAAATTAAAAAGAATTTAAAATAACTTCTTTAAATAACAGCTTTAGAGAAATATTTAAAACGTATAGGAAGAATGGATGTGATAACGTGTTTAAAGCAATTAGCCTAGTAGGTGAGTCAATAAGAATTATTCGAAAACGGTTATTTCTTGGATTCGCCAGCTGAACACTAAGTTATCGATAATTGCCAAAAACGTAATTTGGTGAAAAACAAAAAATCTGGATTATTAGAATTTGACTTTTTCGCCCAGTGCATCAAATGGCGGAACTTATTAATCCTAAGCTTATGAATAATATTTTACTGCGCAATTCCCTGAAATAAAAATGATTTAATGTGTATTGAAGTATGAATCACATTGTTTTTGATTTAAATATAAAAGCTTTATTTCAAATCATTGTGATGCTTGAATGAAACAGACAAAAGCTCTAGCCAGCTAGAACGGTATTCAATCTAATCGATAAGAAAAATATATTTTTAATAAATTTTTATTGATCATAAGCCCCTTATAAACTTCTTCATACATTCTTTTAGTCGAATTGGCACTTCGGTTGAATTTCTTTTAAACTTAACAACCGCATATTAAATAATCGATTGAACCGGTTTTTACGCTTAAATATAATCGATTGATTTATTTAAGTATCGTAGGTCTAATACATGGCCCCCTTGTAAGCTTTTATTGGTAAACTTTGAAAAATGCGCGCCTTTCAAATCTCATGCAAGTTTCTAGAAAGATCCGTAAGAGCTTTAGACGTATTTTGGAAACGCAGTTGTTAATGTCTTTGACCTGGAACTAAAAGGTCGGGCAAAATGTATTTTTAATAAACAAAAACAAAATTTTACGAAAAACAAACAGCAAAACTGGTTTATTAAAATGTATAATATTTTTATATTGCTTTAGAGGTGTTTGTCAAATTTGTTTTTAGCAACATTTCTACGCTCTATAATAAACAGAATCGAAAAATTTGCCTTCATGTGTGTTATAGCAACCAGCCTTGAAAAGCATGCAACTGCAAGCTAAAGCAAACAGCCAGAGCAAAAAGTTTTTGCAGTGCAACTGATAAGATACGCCAGGTCGTTGTTCTTCAAAAGCTTTCTCAGTCTCTCGTCAAAAAACTGGCCCAAGAGGAGCAAATTGGCAGTCATATCACTTTTCGCTCTTCTCAACACTTTCCGTGCTCTGCGATAGGGCCCCTTGGTGGAATATAAAAAGCTTCCGTACTTCGATCTGCGGACGAGTGGCATTTGAAATTTAAACGTACTCGCGAGTGGACGTAGCAAAAAGTAAAAGAAACGGCACAGACCAAAGCAAAGAGAGAAACCGTTAAATAAACTAGAACGAAAAGCACAACAACAAGGCTAACTTTACTTTACCTTGTGTTTATTGTAATTAACTATATTTAATACCAAGTGACGTCGTTGTGTTAACATTTATCGTATTGAAGAACCTCAAGTGTCTAAAGCTCGTTAATTATCATATAACAATTGTTGTCTTAATGCTTATTGGGGATTTTTGTGATTGCGCCAAGTAAGAAAAAGCAAATAAGAATTTTGTGAACAAACAACGCATTGCCAGGGATTAAGAAGCAGAGACAGACGCAGATACACAGAGAAGAAAACGGAGAAGCCCAGAGAGCGCACTCAAGATGTCCAGCGACTTGCAAACGGTAAGAGAGGAGTCAAGCCTCACACACGTTAGTATTATCAACCTGTTTGTAGTTTTTGGTCGCCCGCCGTTTTCCTCAGACCTTTTGTTTTTTCGTACATTGACCAACCATTGCGAATATTATTATGCCTTGTGCTGCGGGTATTATGATTGGGTCACATTGTTTATACTCTAAGAAAAAGGTGTTTTCAACTAAGCAAATTACAAAGTGTTCAAGCAAAGTGAAACATTGCACCTTTTCGGTAGAAATTTCATACAAATGAAGAATTTTTGTATAAATTGATCGATTGAAATAGTTATTTATAGATATATATATATATGGACGGCAGGATACGTCTGAATTTTTTATTTTTTAAAAACCGCAGTGTGATCATTACTTTGTTATCATTAGTAGTTGGTTGTAGGTTCAATAACTATTTTATATCCTTTCTTTGTCTAGTTTTTCACGATCACGATTACACCTAAAAAATTTAATTATAATCATTTACATACAATTATAGGAGAATATAATAAAAGAAAACAATTACGATTTTTTATTAAATGGTAGCAATACTCTGCATGTTTAAATTGTCTTAAATCCGTTGTATGACTGCTATATGACTTAGTATTCTCATTAATTGTAATTAAAAAAGAAAAACAAATATTTAAACCGACATTTCAACATCCTTAGAATTCTACCTTCTTTTTAAAACGATAT
>JAWNPV010000073.1:0-45416 GCA_035078785.1 Collessia kirishimana
GATTTTAATTAGACCACAGATGGCTGTAAGATCCGCCAATCAACTGATATTTAAAATCTGAGAAAAGCTCAATTAGAGCTTCAATGATTCAAGTGTGCGGCTGGCCGGCCGATCGTGTCTGTGTCTGTGTGTGGGAGTTGTTGTTGGCCGCCTAGATTTGCCAGATTTGGCCAAGTCGGTTGTGTTGTGGCTCATTAAAAACAAAACGGGCGCGCAGACGCTAAGACTCGACGTCTTTGATCTGGACTTACCATTTTCTGTGTGAGCGGTGGTTGTTGTTGTTGTTTGTTGCTAACGGATATGGATGACTGAAGCTGCCTGCGGTTTGCCCAGCTAATAGTGATGGGGGGTGGGGAGCGAGAGAGAGAGAGTGGAGGGGAGTTGGACTGACTGAGACTGCGATAGCGGTTTAGTGGGCGGTCGGTCGGGCGTCTGCGCTGTTGTTTCTTTTCCAATGCAGCTCAAGTTCAATTGTTGTTTTTTCTTGTCTCTCCAGTGGGCGCTCTATGCGTGTGTGCATGCATGCATGTATGGATGTATGGATGCTTGGCTTGCGTGCGTGTGTGTGCGTGTGTGTTTGCTGGATGCCCTGATGCTTGTAATACTTTTGTGGTTTTCTTGTTGTTGTTGTGGTTGTTGGCTGATAACAGCAGCGATGATTAGCAGCACATTGTGTTTAAATATTTATCGATTTAAGTTTGAACTACGATTCTCACATAATTATTTTCAGTCAAATGGTTTCTTCTATCTCGCTTGCCTTCACACTATGCTAGTGAGATGATGGCTGAGCATGTATTTTAGTGATTTTGCCTCTCTTTTCTCTTTACCCTGGTCGCGCTTCAGTTGGTTATTGTTTGTACTTGCATACATACACACATGCACACACATAAATAATGTGCTACTTGTTGTTGTTGCTGCTGCTGCTTCTGCTGTTGCTACCGTTAGGTTGTTGTAACAAAAATATAATTATGCTAGGGTGTGGGGGGGGAAAATTGATTAAGATTTTTGACGACGCGTCTAATACATACATACACACACACACACACGTACTGAGATTCACATTAAATAGAGGGGGGGAAAAAAAAATGAATGCAAAGGATTCAAGTCGAAACACACACACACGCACGCAGACACGACCTCGACGCAAGTTACAATTACAGATTTACAGCACTGCTTTGAGCTAACCAGAACCAGTAATCAACAGACCAGGGCCAGGAAAGCGAGTAAATCAATCCTAAATGCGCGCGGACGAGGCAGGCGGCAGAGTAATGTTTGTGTGCTGTCTTCTTCTTCAACTTTGCTACACACAGACACGGCATGCCATTACAACACACCAACACCATTGCATTCCTAACTTCAACCATATGTTTGTGCTTGCCATATCGATAAGTTTTGCTATCGTCCTAACATTTGTCTGCCGATATATATCATTTCGAATTTTTATTTTTAATGTTTATTCTTCTAATTGGCATTAAATTTCAATAACCAAAAAAAAAAAATAATTTATCTTTCTTTCATTTAAATATTTTTGTTCAACTGTTTGTAACAGGCAGGCGAGATTTTAAAATTATAAAGAACCCGACTGTTATGTTAATCATTCAATTGAACATTTAAGAAAAGCCAAAAATTTTTAATTATAAATGAAAATTATTTTAAAATTCTGCGACTTTTATTTTAATAAATAAAATATATTATATTACTAATGTTTTACTAACCGCCAAAACAGAAAAAATGCAATAGAAAATCGATTATTTTTATTGTAACTGAGCGGCATTTTTAAAAAATTAAATATTTAATGAAGCCCTAATATTGCACTAATATTTAAATTGCTGATAGTCAAGTGATATTAACAGAAATATTAAATGCAGTACATAAATAATTTATTAGGTGAATTCAATGTGGCGCTGGCATCGTCTGGCAATATGCTTGTGCAGCCCTGGTCGGCTGCATATTCAAAATGCCTCTGGTGCTCATTGTTTTGCTTTGTTTTCATTAGTTTTTTGCCTTTTTTTTTAATTATTTATTTATCTGTGCTATGTTACCACTTATTGTGGAGGATATACCCGCCTTTCTACTGCAAACCACACATCTGGCTTTCTGCAATACCCTCCGCCTGGGTCGTAGCAAGACCAGCTTATTGCTGGCGCGCAATCTAAAGTTCTATGAATTCCGTCAGAAGCAGCTGCTGCATCACATTGATTTAAGGCATTCCCTTCTCGAGCCTCTGGCAAAGCAATTACTCGCCTACGAAGGCCCATTTACCAGCTTCCTCATACGCAATGATCTGGCCAATGGCAGCAATGCGGCCGATACCAAATCCACCAGCTACAGCATGCTGCAGCCCATCGAGGAGCTGCCCCTGAGCATTGGTAAATACGTGTGGCTACAGGATCATGTCTACATCTTGCTGCTCTGCTGGGGCACTTTGCTAGTCCTACACCGCCCACCTGACCACGGAGCCAACTTCCAACTGGCCGCCCAGTACGAGCAGGTGGCGGACTATAAGCTTGTCCGCGGGCCCATAAAGTATCAGGCCTATGTGGAGCTGCACTTTGAGAATGGCAAGCGGCAGCGCACCAACTTCCAATATGATGAAGGCCAGACGCCTGATGTGGCCTCCAGTTCGACGTGCAGCAGATCGAACTTCCAGCGATTGCTGAACCGCGTTAATGGCGCTCGAGCTGAGCTGACCACGCAGCGTTCGCAGACGCAGCAGGACTTTGTACGCATCCAGGAGCAGCAGCTGTTTGGTCTACCCGCCCAACGCTCCCCCATGCTGGAGGAAAAGCAGCTGATTCGTCGCTGTGGCGATGTCTGGACACGCGTGTGTGGTGACTCGCTGGTCCTCGGCACAGTCTTGGCCAACAGCACGGGCCTGAATCGCCTGACCATTGCCCATGCCCTGCGCCCACTGCTCCAGCTTGGTCAGGGCAGCAGTCTCAGCTACACTCATCGTCTGTACGAGCTGCCGCTGAAGGCTGACGATGGCTGCCTGCCGCCGGAGGAGTACGATGAGCTGGCCCAGTTCTGGGCCTGTCAAGAGCAGCACAGCAGACGATTAGACTGGCGACCGCTGGCTGCCTCTGCTCAGTTGCTACCCGAACGCCGTGCTGTCCTTGCGGTTAGCCTCAAGCTATCGGATCTACTGCCCGTGGCAAGGGGGAAGCTTCACCTGCTGCTGTTGTATGAGCTGCATCCCACCGCCGACACCAGTTGCCTGCGACAGCTGCATTTGGCCAGCCTGGACGTGGCCAAACTGTTAAAGCAGCCTGAACAGCTTGCTCCCAGCTTTGAGCCGGCCACTCTGCATCAGGATTTCCTAGCCGTGCTCATGACCCAACCGGCCCATTGCTCGCTGCGCATGCAGTTTCTTAAGGAGGAGGAGGAGGAGCAGGAGCAGCAGCAGCTTGGACAGGCCTGTGCCCAGTTTGAGCAACTGCTGGTGACTCAATTGGGTTTTGAGGCCACCACACCACAGGCAGCTCAGCTAGGTGAGTAGTCAACTAGGTACCCCTGCCTACCCACAACCTAATCCCGCCCATTTAGGCCCACAACTGATGGACGATTCCGAGACCATCTTTGAGCTGAACGCCGCCCCCAAGTCAGTGGTCAGTCAACGCATCTTCTACAACCGCCAATCGCTGTCCCAGTGGAGCGGTCTGTTGCTGCTACGCGATGATCTCACCCATCAGTGGCACATCTATGCCCGCAGTGAGGAGCAGCTGCGTCTGCTGCTTCATCGCCTGCGTACGGATTTCCTGCAAGTGCATTGCAATCTCTCGCTACTGGAGCAGGACGACTGTGGAGAAGCCACTGCCCAGACTGTATTACAGCTGGAGGCAGCCTTGCGAGAAGAGCTGCAGGCTTGGAAGCAGCTACTACAGCAGCCCACAGATGTGGACAACAGCAGAGCTAAACAATTGAATCAACTGCAATTGGCCAGCGATCTGTTGGCAACTGTGATAACTAGATCCGCCGCCTAGAAATTTCCATTTCAACTGCCCAACCAAGCGCCGCTAGCAATAAAAAAACCAAGTTCCCTTGCAGACTGTACTTGGCAACTTATAATTTTATATAAGAATTTTGTGGATTTTGTGGATCCGATCAAAGTAAAACAATTTGAATTGTTATCGATCGATAAACCTATTCAAATGAGACGCGCAAAGGGCGGCACTTTGATGTGTTTCCTCTTATCAATGGACAATAGTTGCGAATTCTTAACGACAAGAAAAGGCAAAAGTTCATGCAAGTCTATAGCTAGGATATATATAGGGTGTCCTTAAGCCTAATGGAAGGATTCTTTCTGTCTCTTGTGTTTGTCATTGTTAAAGCTGTTGACCCTCCTCCAATCCTCTATGAACGTCTGTGCTGTTCCTCGTCCCTGATGATGTTATCAAGGACATTTTCCAGATTTTGTGTGGCCGCGGACAGTTCAGCGTTTTCACTGAACGAATCCTCGACGATTTCCTTGACCTTAACGAGCAGCTTCTTGAAATGCGACATTTCGGTATCTCGCGCCTCGAAACTCGATTCCCTGACGACGTCCAGAGTGGGTAGGATGCCCTGGACACTGGAACGACGCTGATCGAACCAGTGACTCACATCCCTCACAGAATAATCGGATTTATTGGCCTCCAGGTAGCTACGATTCAGTTCGGCTCCGTTGACTACAAATTCATGGGTTTTGTGAGCGGTTAAGGGGGCAACAGGGCGCAGGATAAGACTTACTCGAGTGCGTTAGATTAGCTCCTCCTGGGGGGGCGAACATATCAAAGGTCTGGCGACACGGTGTGCTGGCAGTGAGAAAGGTGGAGCTGATCAGCGGCGTTGGAGCGGCAGGCGGAACCGTTGAAGAGGCTCGCTAGAGGGTGAATGCATAAGGATTAGTTGGGTGATGCATGAGCTGCTGCTCTGACTACCTACCGAGAGCTCACGCATGTCTTCGATAATCTGAAGCAAAAACTTTTGATGGGCATTGAGGAAGTCGGAGATCTGGGCGCTGGACGAGGTGGCCACAAGCTTAAGCTGCGCTTCCAGTTTGCTAAAAGACAAAGGGGAGGCTATTGAGAGACGTCAGGGGAAGGAGCAACGTGGTGGGACTTACGCGTTCTGCTGAAACAGACGATCAATGATGCACTGAAGCTGCTCAGAGGCGTTGCTAGCCTTGCCGGCCAGGGAGCACAAGTCCTGCTGCTGCTGTTGCTGCTGGTGTTGCTTGGCAGGTGGCGATGGCGATGGCGACGGTGGCTGTGTGAGTTGGCTCTGATCCTTGATCCGCAACGTGCTGCTGCTGTGCAGACTGTTCGTCTCCATGGGTATGGCTGTCAGCTCAGTGGTGTAGGAGCTGGGTGGACAGGTGCCTGGTCCTGGGCTATTGCAGAAGCCGCGTCGCTCCTCCTCCTCGTCGTGGGCATGACGCCGCGTGCTCCACTGAGGAAAGCAGGCACAAAGCTTTGCCAGATAGCGCGTCCAACGCTGAGGTGGCTGATCCTCGCCAAACACCTCGCACATGCGATGCACTGCCTCGTGCTTGCCGCTAACAAAGCCCGAGGCAAAGCAGGGCAGGCACAACGAGAAATCCCTGCACACCTGGCACCTAAACCGTATGCCGATGATGTGCTCCAAGCGGCAGCCGGCGCACTGGTTGCTGTGTATCAAGTGCTGGGTGTCCTCGATGCGCTTTATCAACGCCAGCAGGTTGCCGTAGATGAGGAAACGCGTCTGCGTCTGACTCCACAGGTTGTGGAACTGACGCTCGTCGAGCGGACAGCGGCCAAAGCATTGTTCCATCATTTGGCGAACGTTGTGGGCCCCATAGGCCTTCTCCTCACCCAGGTAGCTGATCAGCTTGGCCAGGGTGTTTAGCAGCAGCTCGAAGGCGTAACGTGAAACGCTCTGGGACTTGGGATCGGCCAGCAGCACGTAGAAGTCGCTGGCCATGTGATCGTTGTTGTACAGCTTGCAGAGCAACAGGAAGGTGACCTTGATCTCTAGCAGCGACACGGAGTGGCGGCAGTGGGGATCGTAGACGTTCCAGAAGAAGTTGGCCAGCTGGTCTGCGGAGGCCTCCAGCTTATAGCCGTTGGCGTTGTTGAAGTGGCCGAGCTTCTCGCAGGCAAAGTAGATATCATGGAGCAGCGATGTCAGCTGGAAGGGTGGAACCATCAGGTTGAGGTTGCCATTGACCCCACAGTTGTTGATGCCTGGCATGCTGTGCCGCTCCATAATGGCCAGCACCAGCTTGTAGGGAATCTTTCCGGCTGCAAATGTTTTTAAGGGAAACGTGAGCGATGAGGAAGAGGAAGAGCGTCCCAAGGATGGCAACTTACTGTGGAAGATTTGTTGCAGAGCAACGAATTTGCTGGCGCAACGATACACCGTGTACTTGTAGTGGCCGTAATCCATCTGTAGCTGCTTCATGATGGCCGACAAATTATTTTCAACGGCAGCCACTTGTTGCTGCCGCTGGTGCAGCTGTCCTTTGTTGTTTGTCAAGGCCGCGACTGCCACTGCGGCCGCACTGGACCGCATTCTAGTTAATTGTGGATCCGACATTGTTCAAGTTGTTAATTGCGCTGTTTGTTATGATTGCTGCACTTAAAATATGTTTTTTTTTTTTTTTTTAATTTGTTGTGCACGCTGCACATTTGGTTTACTTGCTGCGCTATTGTCTTCTCCTTTTTTCGCTTGTTGTTCGTTAGCGCAAAAGTCAAATTCTGCTGGAAGAAAATATGGCAACGCTATTGCGCAGACGCTGGCAGCTCTAAATATCGGCAGCCCTGGCACGCCATGATGAATATCGCGCACAGGGTGCACTTGCCAACGATGAATTATCATTGATATAAATTCGAATTTGTAGATTTCTGTTAAACTTGAAAAATTCAATATTATTTAATATATTAACACCAATATGGCGTAGAAAAATATCTATATTACCCTAGCGAGTATATAAAATATACTAAAAATTCTTTAAACTACTAATGCGTTAAATACTGAGCTCAGCTTGTAAAATCATTTATCATGTGGCTACTTATCGTATGCAACCCTGCAGCATTTTAAAACACCAGACGGTTAATATTTGAAATAAACGGCTGCTTTGTTAAGATCAACAAGTTGCCAACAAAAAAAAATGTTAAAAAACAGTAACAAAGGCTTAGTAAAGCACATGTACGTTGCCTCACTTCAATTCCTCTTGATGCCAGGCTAACAACAACAACAACAACAAGGTGGATTCGCGAATTGATGCCAAACTGTCATAACAACATGCCAAACACAGACGCAACACACACACACGCACACACATGCATGCATGCATACATTGGCGAAGCTACAATAAGTCGCCCATCGATGGGTGGAGCGGGTAGGTGGATTGTTGCTGTTAAACCCACTGGACACACAAGCTGCCGCCAAAGGTCTCCTGCTGCTGTTGCTGTTGTTGCTGCATCAACTGCTGCACTGCGTCGTCATCGTTGTCGAGAGCAATAAAATGACAGAGGGCGCGACACCTACAATTGTCAGTCTTGTCCTTCTCGCTCTCTCTCCATCTGTTTTTGTCCTTGTCGCTCCCACTTTGTTCGTCTAAATGAATGAATTAAGTCAGCCATGTGACATAACTGCAATGACTGCCCACGACGACTCGTTGCTGGAGCTGTAACTGGACGAGGAGCCAACAATGTGCCAACAACAACAACATCAGCAACAGCAGCAGCAGCAGCAACAACAATGTCGACCCTTACGTTGCACATTTGCTTACATCAATGTCTGTCTGTGTGGCTGTGTGTGTGTGTTGTGCATGCGGATTGTTTTGTTGTTGGTCGCTGCTGTCATTCTTGACACCAACGCCGCCTCCTCCAACTTGGTCTGATGTGCCCCGATGACTGTTGTGTCGCTGCTGCTGCTGCTCCTGCTGCTACCTTTGTCCGCCTGCTGGTTGCTGCTGCTGCTGCTGTTGTTGTTGTTGTGATTACGATTACGTATTTTACTCTGGGTGGGCACAATGGTTGCCAAAGTTATATGGCACACATCCCAACACACACACACACACACACAGACACACCAACCCGGTTGAACAGAAGCCAGGAACAATGGCTGAATGCAAATGGCCTCCTAGACGGACGTGAATATGGATGAACACGGCAAGAAATTTATATCGTCATCATCGTGGTCATCGTGGTGTCTGGACTCTGCTGAGCTGTCAGAGAGCTGCTGTCAATGTCAAGTGGCAACCGGTTTTGTTGGACAGTGTAGCATTCGGGTGGCCAGAGAGGGGGGGGGGGGCGCCAATTAAGTAACAAAAAGGTTGACCGTTTGGGGTCACCTCGAGGTGGCTGGAACAGTTGCAATGCAAAACGCGCCGAGACCTGTGATGACTTGGCGTCCATTAAAACGAGGCGACGTTGCGAAATGTTTTGATGATTCCGTACGGAATGGAAATGCCGAAGCGCCACCATCATCCACCTCCACCGCCACCATCCAGGCCGCCTTGTTGATGACATTTCTGTTGGCCCCTTTAAATGGTTGATTTATTTGGGCAGCCAATGGCGGCGACTACACCATATAGCTGGCTGAATTAAGTTGGCCTTAAAGCTTTGGTCAGTTGATTTCCCCCCTGTTTTTCTCCCTTGATTTTCTTGACGTTTTCTATTCCCTGTTGCAACAAACTTGCCGCCACTCAGCATTGTGCATATGCAACGCAGGCTAAAATGCCTGTGGAAAGTCGCAAAACTTTATGGCTCCCCTAACCATCAACCATCGACCGTTAACGTCATGCTCATCGCCTTGGAGCATTCAATGGCTTCCTACGCAGCCCATTTGTTGTTTTTTCTTCTTTCCTTCCTTCCTTCCTTCCTTCGTTCGTTCCTTCATCTTTCGTTTTAATTTTTTATTTTGATTGTTTTAAAAAACTTGAAGCTGCCGCCCCACCCACCCGTATGGATGGCAGCTGCCTCAGTGCACAACAAGTGGATGTGAATGGGGACCCAAGCCAGACCGGGGGGAACAGGACAGGATGCGAGGAGGCGGGCCAACGCTCGTTAGCGTTAATGGGAGACCAAGTTTGCTGGCCCAACCAGAGGCGTCAGCCTAGCCTAGAGGTAACTAGTTGTTGTCGCTGCCGCTGTTGCTGCTGCTGCTGCTGCCGCTGGTCTAAGTTGAAAAATTATGCCGCCATCATCACCGAATTCCCGCACAATTTCTCTCACTTAATTAAGAAAGAGAGATTTATACAGGGAACGGGGAACAGCCAACTGCTCAACTATTGATTCCACATTGCCAGGGTGTAAGTGATGCCCCTGGAGGAGGTTGGCATGTCCATATGGTTCTGGTTGTCTGATTTCTCAGTTCATTAAATACTAAGGATTCTGCTCTAACAATGATTTTGATAGACCAACTGCTGTCGCTGCTTCTCTGTCGCTCTTGCCATCTCTTTCTAAGTGATATACCCTTGCGTAGGCAGCCAATCAGAGCTGGATGATCTGTGATTTCAGTAAAAACCGTTGGGGAAATCTATAAAAATTTAAATCTGCTTTCTTGCGATTAAATCTGTTCAACTTGGCTGATGCTTGATGGGCTTCCAGTTGACCATGGCGAAGAGGGATGCAGAGGTCAGGTTAGCCAATCCAATCAGCCTGAGCTGTGTCAACAAGCAGTGGCAGCTGCTAGCTTCCTAGATTTGCAACGGCTACGGGTCATAAAAACATGAAAACAGCCAAATAACCGTAAGGCTATCCGGGCCACATGGAAGGACAACGGCACACAGAACCTGGACACACATACGCATATGAAGAGCAGCAGCAACAGCAGCAGCATCATTGTCGTTGCTGTTGTTGTTAGTGCGCATCGGTAAGTTGGCGATGCGGGTGAATGAGCCAACGATGGCCGCCAGGACCATTGTTGACTCCGCTTGGCTGTAACTTGCACTAGGGGAGGCACTTTGTTTTGTTTGCTGTTTCTCCTCTCCGATTTTTTTTTATTTTTTTTTTAACCATTTATGAGGTCGAGAGGAGCAGCAGAGAGATTATTCAGACTAGCGGACTCTTGATATTTCATAATTCAATGACAACAGTCGTTGCCTTGTCGAATGTCAATTGACACAGGAAATCAGAAATCAGAAATCGGAAATCGGGAAGCACAAACAACAGCAATGAAATGAATGCAAATTGGAAAGGTTTCCCTTCAAGGACAATTCAATTTATTTATTTATCCTTCTGCCTTCAATCTGCTGATCAGACAACCAAGTGGCAACCGCAACGCTCTGGAGTTTCTTAGGCTTTAAGGTCTCTCAGCTGAGGGAACATCAATCAATTTTATACGCAAGTTCATAAATAAATTGTAAATAAATGCAAAATGTAGCCGAAGGCACAAAAACATGACCAGGAAACACCACATTGGCAGCTGCTGCTGCCTGCTACCTGCTGTTGCTGCCTGCTGTTGGTGTTGCTGCTGCTGTTGCTGCTGCTGCTGTGGCCCTGGTGGAGTCGCACATGTTCAACTGACGTCAGCTTTAATTAAAAAGTTACCTGGCAAAAATGTTTAGCCAGTTTGCCTAGCAGCCATTGCGGCCACAGAGCAGCAGAGCAGCCAAAGCCAGAGCGACAGCCACAGGGCCCAGCGAGAGCGGGCAAGGCAAAGGGCCAACGGGGGGGCAAGACGAAGCAGCCATTTCTATTGCCATTTCAAGGCAGATATATGTATGTGCAGTCTGCCTGTCAGTCCCACAGTCCCACAGTCCAATGTCTGATGCTGTTCACCTCAACTTTCTATTAGATTTCGCCGCCTCTCGTTCTCTCACTTTTTTGCGGTTTTCAACTCGGCAATTGATTTGCCCCAGACCAAGTCGCAGACGCAGACGCAGGCGTATCCATATCCGTATCCGTATCCGCATTGCCATGGCCACCACCACCATCACCACCACCACCGGTCAACTTCGATTGACAGCCTGCAGCAACATACGCTTTGCTAACAGGGCAAGCACCGCTGGCTCAATTGTTGCAAGCACCACCCACCCTGTCCGCCTCGTTGATGCTTCAATTTGCCTTTACATAGTGCATTTTAATAAAGTGCCTGGGAACAAGCTTGTTTCCCCAGTCGCATGTCCTTCCACCTTCAACCCTCCACAGTGGACAGCAGAGGTGTCATTCCGAGTTGATTACAATGCGGCTGTGGCTCTGAGATTGAAAATGCCATTTAAGGTTTCGTTTTTTTCCTGCCTTTCAATTAATCGAAAATCAATCTTCAATGACAATGTGGCAACAGCAAAGGATTCAAGGATTCTCAACAGTTGCACATCTATCCAGCGAGAGCTGTGTCCAGTGAGAGGTTTATCCAGCGAGAGGTCTGAACAGTGAGAGGTTTATCCAGCGTGTGGTATGTCCAGGCCGAGGTCTGTCTAGTCGGAGGGGTGTCCAGCGAGAGGTCTGAACAGTGACAGGTCTGTCTAGCGAGAGGTTTGTCTAGCGAAAGGTCTCTCCAGCGAGAATAATGACCAGGGAGGGGTCTATCCAGCGTGTGGTATGTCCAGGCCGAGGTCTGTCTAGCGAGAGGTCGTATAAACAGCTTCGAAGATCCTTGTTAACCACGACTGCCTACCCACAATCATCAACCTGGATGAACCTGTTTAAATGCTGCCACTGCAATGGGAACTTGAGAGCATCAAATGTCAGTGGAGACAGAGACAAAGTCTAGGAAAGTTTTTGATCTGGAAGCTCTAGTTGGTGGCATTTTGGGTTACCAAAAAGTTGCACTCACTGTGGTGTTGTGATGCAGCTGCTTCGCTCTGCTCTGCTCTGCTGTGCTCTGCTCTGCTTACTTGTGTATGATTCGTTTGACAATAAACTTAACTTTTGCATACTGTATCTCACGTATTTCATGAATACTTTATCGCTACGTTGTCGTTGTTGTTGCCGTTGTTGTTGCCGTTGTTGTTGCCGTCGTAAGTTGGCAGTTTTGCCGAAAGTTGCGAAAGTGAAATGCGATGCGAGCAAAGCAGTTGTCAACTGGGAATAGGCAAAGGCAAATGCAAAGGCAGTCAGCTGTCGTCGGTATGTCGGTCTGTCGGTCTGTCGGTAGTATCTGTCGGTTGACATGTCTTGCGGTACGACAGTTGGCCAAAACGTGCTCGAAACTTCTTTCCGGTCATGCAAAAGTCTGGCGACTATGCTGCCTGCTATGGTGGCAACAGACATGCAACTTGCCAAGTTGAAGGTGCAACACACACACACACAACTGGGCCAACTGGCTCATCCAGTTGCTGATGGTGATGGTGATGGTGATGCGGGTTAACATAAACACAGATCAATCTCAATCGCTGGTGTCTGCCAGCAACAGCAACAGCAGCAACAGCAACAGCAGCAGCAACAGCAGCAGCAGGAGTTGCTGGGTGGCGGGTGGCTTGTGTCGCCAAATTGGTTAAATTGAATTGATGATCCTGTGTGTGTATTTTGCATAATTAGGATTATAAGCGCGGGCAGGATTGTGTCGACCAGGTGGATCCATCATTTAGCCAAGGCTGAAGCTTTGCTATCGACAGGACACTTAATCAAGAGTCAATTTACACAGATTAGCAGCGACAGTTGATCCATGGATGGCAGTGGGGCAAGGACTGCTCTACAGGATACACAATTGAACTACAGAAATTTAAAAACTGAACGCCGCCGTCTCTCTCTTGCTGCCTCTGTGTTTGAATATAAATTTGAAATTAAGCTGAAATCATGGTTGAATGCTGTTGCTGCTGCTGCTGCATCAGCAACATCAACATCATCAGCTGTGTTGTAATCCATGTTGAACATCACAGTGTCCTCCTGCCTGTTAGAAATCCATTTTATCCACTTCGCTCCACTCCGCTGACTGATTGACACTTGCATTGCATTGCAATTAAGTTGACTCTGGCCCTGTCCGTTCATTTTGGCCCATTCAGCCTGTTCGTTACAACTGCTCTGCTTACATGTTATTTACGTGCTGCTCATTTCATTTTACATTGCCATTAACAGTGGCGGCGGCAACCCCCAAAGGGGGAGAGGGGGGCAGTCAAAGGTTGGCCAAAGGAGGATGAAGACTTTGATCTCCTTGGTTAAATGAGTTCCTCATGGCCCCCTTTAAGGCTGGACGCCTCTGGCACTGACAGGCAATTGCTTATGCTATACATTTTAAATATTCGCACTCAGGTATGCAGGGGGGCAGCCAGGCAGCCAGGGAGGCAGCCAGGAAAGGCAGGCAGGCATGTGTGTGTGGTGTGGTGTGGTGTGTAGCATGTAATTGACATGGCGCACTTGCAGGTTAAATAATATTAAGCATATGCAATTGCACCGGACTCGTAATTGTCCAAAATAATGGTAATTACACACACACACAAACACACACACGCTCGAGGATAAACCCATATAGACATACAGAGACAGCCAGAGGGAGAAGGCAGCAAGGCAGGCAGCGGGCGAGTCAAAGAGTCAAACGGTCAGACAGATATGTAGTTAATTGAGCTGTGGGCAGGATTACAATTGTTATTGCCATTGTTGTCCTTGTTGTTGTCATTAATGCGAGTGTTGGCACTTTCGCACGCAGCCTCTTCCGGCCAACCAACCTACCAACCAACCAACCAGCCACGCAGCCAGCCAGGCAGCTTAACCATCTCCAGTTGCTGCTGCTGCTGCTGCTGTTGCCCCATGCCAATCGGTTGTACAAAAGTTTGCTGGTAAACACATTCATAAAGCAAATATGCAAACACAGACAGACACACACACACACACACACACACAGGCACACACACACACGCATAGCCGAAGCCGTTGTCAAAGCCATTGCCGACAGTCGACGAAACATATGGCCAAGCGAATACGAAGCCGAACCGAGCATTGTTGTCTTTGGTAGTATAAAAGCCTTTTGCCAACACGATGCTGGCAGCATTCTACGTACCGTTGGCGTAGGACGCGCAGCACAACAAAAGCCATAAGCGGCAGCGCATTGTATCGCCCGTTAGGAGGGAAACCATTAAACGTTCTCAAGCGGCGACGGCGTCGTTGTCGTCCTTTCGTTTCCTTTCATTGAAAAAAAGCGCGCGTAAAAACAAAAACAACGACGGCGCGACGGGATTTTGTCAGTTTTTTTTTTTTTACTCTTGAGCTGTTTACTTAACCATTATAAATCCGGCAAACGTTCATCTTCGCTCTCACTCACTCACTCACACACAGAGCGTGTAATTTTTTTTTGATTGTTTTTTATTGTTGTTGTTGTTGTTATTGGTGGTGTTGGTGTTGGTGTTTGTGCTGATAATCACACTATAAAGTTACTATAAATAGCGATCCGTCTGCCTACTCAACCTGCCCATTTGGCGGCTGCTGCCACTGCTGCTGCTGCTGCTGTTCGTTTGGAGTGCATAAAGCTGCGTATAAAAAAAAAAAAGAAAACAATAAAATAAACAATAAAAAAACCAGAAAAAACCAGAAAAAAAAGAGCAAAACCAACAGTCTAGAAAAAAAAAATTGCAAACGGCAAACGGAAACGGATAAGGGAAACGGAAAGTGTTGCATTTCCGCTACGTTGTTGTTGCTTGGTTGATTGTGTTTTGTTTTCTTTACTTATCGCTGCTGCCAAAAGAAAAACATGAGAATAAACAGGCAACAACAGGCAACAACGGGCAACACAGTTGCCTTTGTCTCTGGAGGGCACCGGCAGGTGTTGCCTGCCATCAACAGCAAAGCGGCTGAGCCAACAATCAGATAATTTTTCCATCAGTTGACCTTACAACCCATAAAATGTGAAAAACCCAAGAGAAACCAACACTGCATCAAGAGAAACCCAAATAATTTCGCTGATTTATTGTCATTTCCTGTTTTCATGTAAAAAATATTGCCTACTTTTTGGGGCAACCATCAGAGTGATGAACTTGTTAAGTGGAAACTTTATACAGTTGTTCATGTGCTCAAAGCAGATTAAATACAGAATTTTTTTTTATACTTATCGATTTAAATAGTTTAACTAATGTCCCACTAGGTTGTTCTGTGTTAAATTATCAAGATCAGTGAGCCTAAACGTTTTAATTTATCAGTTTCAATTCTTTTATATGTAAATTGCAGTGCAAAAAAATGTTTTTTTGCTTCAAGCGGACTCTACTTGATTTATTTGAAGCCTGAAACCGGTTTTTAGGGAATTTTTCTTGTATAATTTGGGAATTCTGCAAAGATAAAACCCTTCAGGCTTGGTGGAGGCAGTAGAAATAGTTTTCCATCAGCATTTTGAGGTTGATCAGTGTGGATAACAGTCTCCAAGGAACAAGAGATTTTTCTTTGTATATTAAAAATAATTAAAAAGAAATTTATATTCATAGAAAATCTAGAAAACTGAGAAGGGAAAAGATTTAACTAATTTTTCTTTCTTGAGTTTCTTATTCAGTTATTTTACCTCACCAATTACACTTGATACCCAATTACTTCTCATTTATCTCCTTATCAAGGCTGCTGGCTGATCCTCCAATTATATTTCAATTATTTTATTTATTAAGATGGAGAAACGCTTATTTAAATCTGTCTTCTTTGCTTTTAAGCCAACTGAATAGACATTTCAAGAATGGAAATTGCAATCTGAGTTGCTGCGGCATGCAAAAACAAAAAAACTTGTCACTTTTAATACTTGCAGAAGATGGAAATAAATAAAAAAAAAAAAAACAACAGCAACAGCGGCAGCAGCAGCAGCGGTAGCAGCGGCAGTTGAGAAGAAAAATCCAAGTACTTTGGAAAGTATTTCATTCAGCCGAGCGCCCTAGAGAAAGTTTGCCATAAAGCGAAGCGAAGCGTCTGCAAAAATTTCATTTTAATTTCCCAAAAAACAAAGAGCGAAATGAGAAACAAAATATAAAACAGTCAACCCAGTCAACCCAGTCAACCTACGGCCAACAGTTTAAGTTAAACTGTTGAATTAAACTGCCATTGAGCTGCTGCCCTCAACTGTTGATTCAAAACAATTCCAACTTGAATGGGAAATAATTGAAAACAACTTCATTCCACTTGAAGTGCACTCAATGGAAACTAATTAGGTTTTTTGCATTGCGATTCGCTGGCCAACAATGACTCAAGTGATTAACCGCACTCTGGGCAGGGGGAAGGCGGCTGGTCGCGACTATTCAGTAAGAGGGCAGCGTGGAAAGTTCCAAGGAACTGCTGGGTGATCTGCATTCGTCTGTCCTTTCATCTGCGGTTGGATAAACCAAGAAGAAACCTCCAAACTTCTCCTTCAATCCACTAGCAGAATGATCTATGGCAGCCCTTGTGGAACTGCCAACCTGGTGGTCATAAAAATTCCCTCCACACAATGGCTGCTTCCTTAACCTTTCGGTTGTTGTTTTTTGGCATTTTTTTTTATAAATATTTTAATGCGAATTGTGTAGTCAAACGTTGGTGATTTAATTATTTCAAATTTACAATTCACAATTCACAATTTACGATTTACAATTTACAATTTCTCGTTGAATTCATTAATAATGCAGCTGGAAAACTAATAAAGCGACAGCGGCAACAATACCATCAACATTCGAGCACAAAACACCGTTTGGCAGTCAGTCAAACCAACCAACCAGAGAACAAGGAAAGCCAGAATGCAGCCTCTGCAGTCGGTGGAGGGCAGAAGCCGACAATGTGCCGCCGCCAAGAGGCAGCGACAGGGGCAGCTGTTGCCACTGATGTTGCTGGCCTTGTTCATGCTGATGACACGGCCACTGAGCGTCTTGTCGAACCGTAAGTACAACACACAACACATTACACACAACACACAGCAGGCAACATGCAACACGATTGTCTAGAATTTATTTCCTGCTGTTTAACACCACAAACATTTACATGGACTGTGATCCTGCAAGGATCAGCGGTTCGAGAGGGTAGTTAGGCACACATACCCTTGCAGACAACACTAATTTAGCTTTCGAATCGAACCAATTGATTTAGCTGGCAAATGTCCTATAGAGAGTGCGACCGTGTAGACATTGGCTTTGGCCTTTAGGAACAGGAAATGCCAAGCAATTGACTTTTGCCCGCCGCCCAATGTCAAGCCGAAGGACGCAGGAAGTGCATAAGCAGGGAGTCGCAATTTTTGGCTGCTGCTTTTATAGCGCATACGCCGCGTGGTACAACGCAGACATGTAAAAGCATTGCGTAGGGGGCATTAAGCTATCACCAATGATGGCGAGATGTCGACTTTGGCGGGACTGTTTTTATGTGGGTTTGCAATGTATGTGGGTGGGTGGGTGTGTGGTGGATCTGTTTTATTGCTTACCCACCAACACACACGCATACAGCCTTCGCACACGACAAGCCACCATCACCATGAACGTTTCAAAAATTCTTTAAGTTCAAAGTAGTTGGTTGGTAGTTGAGTCTGCGTCTTCGTCTTGGTCTGGGTCTGTGGCTGGGTCTGTGGCTGGGTCTGGCTGTTGGGCAACCAAGGAAAACAACATGTATTAAAAATCAATAGAAGTTACAAATGTAACCTTCATTGGGGACACAAAGGACACCCACGGTTGGCCTGGCATCAGGTATGTAACGAACCGAACGAACCAAACGAATCGAACGAACCGAACGGCAGACTGCAGACTCCTCTGATCGATGGCAAGAATAATGCCAAAGGATTTTGAGCTGGCAATCGATGGCGTCCTCCTTAAATGCCTCGAACTTTCTGCAAATGTACAAATCATTCGCTTTATAAATGTTTAATTCATTGCCGCTCAACGTTACCACACAGCCCAGCAACAAATGGCCAAATGGCCAAATGGACAACTGAGCCGCTTGGGCCGCAAATGCAAAAGTAATCGGCTTGCTTGAGGCTTTCCCAAGACAAACATATTGACACACATTTATGGGAACTTGACCGATAATCCTCTGATAACTGAAGCTCTTAGCATGTGTGCTTTCAACTCCAACTCCAACGCAGCCTCACAGGCTGTTTGGCCCACCAAGAAACAGAGAAAAAAAAGCCTAAAGAAACCACCAACTTCAGGGAAAATAATAACATTTATAGGGGCAAAGTCCTTTGGGCAGTCAATTCGAATCTCTTATACCCTAACGGAAATTAATAGGTAGGATTAGCAGGGTCCTTTGGCTTGCATTTGTCTTTCTTTCTTCTGCAAATGTTTCCACTCGCTGGCAGTCAAAACAGTTTTCTTGCCTTCAGGATAGTTTTGCTCCTAGAAAAGCGATAAGAAAGCTTCTCCCTCAGCCATCTGTGTCTCCAGTGCTTTAGTTCTACAATGGAACCCAATACGGCTGCCTGGCTGTAGGGAAATAAATTTAAATTGCCAACCTGGATGGGACGATTGTCTTGCTCTGTCGGTTTTATCTCAACTATTCAGAGAGTGTAGACAATGCGGCTTTTCAATTTGCTTGTTTTGTTTCTCGTAAACAGTTTTTTCCTCTTATAATTTTTGGCTTTTTTTTTCCCCCGGCTGTTTGGGATTTTCGTGTGTCTGGTGTCTGGCTTTGTGCTGGGCGCTTCCTGCTGTCCTTGTCCTTGCGTCTCTGTCGATTGCCTGTCTTAAGCTGGCTTTTGCCGTTATGTGAGCGGTGCTTTCTTGACTTGACTTTCCCTTCCCTTACCCACCTTTGCTGTCCTTTCTTTGGCTGTTTAATGGCCATGCCATGTTGAACCGAACAATTCAATTTATTTAATCCAGTCGTCGGCCATGTTAATATGCCATGCACATCGCCATCCATCGGCAGCCAGCCAGTCAGCCAGCCAGTCAGTCAGCCAGGCATCATATGGCACTGAAAAGGTGGGCGACATAAAGCCAGTTTGTCCGTTAGACCCTCCTTCCCCTCCCTCCTCTCTGCCGGCCTCTGCCAGGCTCTGCCTTATGCGTTGCTTCACATGAGCTTGGGTTTTAGTTGAATTAAGCCAGAGTTGACACCCCTCTCGCTCCTGTACAGCCGGCTCTGTATTACGTATCACAAATTTCCATTTGCCCTCTGCTTCTCTGCCTTTGAGCCACCTTGCCAACTGGCCTCCCCACTTAGATCCAATTCGATGGCAACGCCTTTGTCCTTGTCGACGTCGCTGTTGACGTTGCCGTCGCCATCGCCGTTGACCGTGTTTATTTAATTCGCGTAAATTTTTATTAATTTAAATTGAAAGCTTTACGAGCGTTTAGCAGCCCTTTTTTTTCCCATTTTCCCATTTTTCCCACATTTTTTCCCACATTTTTTCCCACATTTTTTCCCACATTTTTTCTCCCATTTTTTCCATTTCTTTTTCTATTTGCCCCACCTAAGCACGGCGCACCTTTGTTTATGATTTACTTTGTGCAGTTTTTATTCCTTTTCCATGACCAACGCTGCCTTTCACTGTGCTCTGGGTGTTTAGGGTATTTAAAGTCTGCGGCTTTCGATTGATTTTCTAGCCAACAAGGTGAGACTTTGTTGTCTCAATTTTTGCCACAATTTACACCATTTCGGGGGGTTTTCCACATCCCAGCTACCTCTTTGGTCTGGCTGAGCTCTCGGCAAAAAAAAAAAATCCCGACAAGTTTGTTGCCTTTAGAGCAGCAACACATTCTTAGCCGAAGCTGCTTAGATTTATGGCTTATTGGGTACCTTGAAGTTGCTGGGTTTTGTTCTTCTGGGCTTATGAATTTACAACAAAGAGGTTTTCACCTCCAATCAATTGTTTACCAAGAAGAAAACTATTTAAATAAATGACCAAAAGGCCAGCCAGGTCAGAGGCGGGCTGCTGTGATTAAAAAATGCACAAAGGACGGTCCACGGCACTCATCCTGCTACAGGGAATGTGTGTGGTGTTTATGAGAAAATTATAGATTTTTTAAAGAATTTCTTTGCCTGCTTTGGTATAGGAAATCTTCTGCTGTATTAGCATCTATAAATTCAATGGTTTCTCCAACAAAACTCTTTACTTGGCTTAGGCTCACTCAATCCAGCTGATCTGTAGCTCCACTTCTGATTGTTGCCTACCGTTTAAAGTCCTTTTGCCTGTCTCTCACTACTGAGCTGATGTTGCCTGGTTTAAAAATAAATCGCAGCTACTTGGTTGCTCAATCAGCTCCCTCATTGTTCACCCAAAACGAAAGCTACGCTACTCTCCATGGCAACCCATCGTTGGAGGAGAATAAAGGGAAAGAAGGTTGCTTAACATGAAAATTATGAAGCAAAAAGCCTTGAAGCCTTGAATTATTGACACGACGGTGCTTATCTGATGGATTATACTGCCACAACATAATGGCAAGTGATTTTTGAAATAAAAAACAAATGCCAAGGGAAAAACAGCACAGCAAAGTCATCACAGTTAATCAGGCCTCATTTGAACTGGCCCCGGCAGGCATCGCCCTGCTGTTTCGTCCTGGATGGCCCGCAGCGGCTTTTAAAGTTATTGCCGCGCTCTTATCGCAGCATTTCCGTTAGCTTGTCAAAAGCAAATCCCTTGACAGTAAACCCACTGAGGCCTCCTTACGGGTTGCTCACTTCTGTTGTTCCCCTGTTGGTATGTCGGGCTCGGCAGACACCTTTGGCTGCCTGACAGAGTATCGAGTCCAAGCGTGACATCGGTAAATGTTGTCAACTAATCGCCAACAGATCTTTCGAGGGAGCCGTGGGCAGGGGCGGCGGCCGCCTATCATATCCCAAGCAAAAATGGTGGAAGGAATTTTATTATTAAAGGTTTAACCAATCAGCTGTACTCGGAGGTGATCGATTGTGATTCCCCTGAGCTAAGCCAACAGAGTTGGTTCACCAATGAACTGGTTCATTGACTCAGTTGGCAGTTCAATTGATTCTTCCAGGCAGACATTCCCATCGTCTGGCTGTCACTGCCCTATAGACCTTCTTAGCATGAGGAAGGCAATTGGATTGAGGGGAATTGAAGTTGTTTTCTCCCCACACACAGATCTAGATTTTTTCCAGTGCATTCAGGCTGTTGTGTGAATGTGAAAACTTGCCTGAATAAATAATAAACTCAAGGAGCAATAAGTAAGGACGAACAAAATGAACATAATAAGGACAAAAAACAAAAAAAAAAGAGGAAAAAAAACGGGGAAAAAATCTTGACAACTTTGTTCGCTTTTATGTGGAAGCTAAAAGTTTTCTGGATCTCGATCTGGTGTGTGTCGACACGGTTGGACCTAATACATGGTGACTGACGATAGGGGACTCTGGTCTGTCTGTGTGTGTGTGTGTGAGTGGTGTGGTGTGTGGAGCACCCAAAAGGCCAATGATGGTCATTCAGTGACGTTTTTCTTTCTTGCCAATTTCGACTCGATTTATTTAGTGGAAACCAATAAATAACCAATGATGTATGCCATGCCGACTTGTCTTCGTTATCTGCTGGCTACCATCACCCCACCTCACTGTCTCACCGCCTCCCACCCGGCTGGCCTTAATGCTGTTCAGGCCAGTCAGTGGGGTCCCTAGAGTGCAGCCAGTTTGTCTCCCGCTCTCTACCGCTCTCTACATGTGTGTGTGTCTCTCTGCCTGCAGCCAACTGTTAGGACTGCTGTTGCTCTAGTTCCAACTTCAGCGTCAGCTTCAGCTTCAGCTTGAATTGCAGTTGCAGCTGTAGCTGCAGCTCAGAGGCAAAGACTCGAGACGTTTCCTTTCACATTTTCACATTTTGTCATTCTTTACGAGCGCGCAACACAATTTAACACTTTACTGTTGCTCTCCAAGGAATCCCCGCTGTAAGCCAAGCCAATTCCACTCTTCAAATACCAATTCCAATACATTGAAACACTCACACACACATTCGCACACTCGCACGCTTGCAGTCACAGTCACATACATGTCCTAATGCACAGCTTCTTGCCTGCAGCTGCGGCTGCTTCTACACTTTCTGATTCTGATTCTTTCCTCCCTTCTTGGGGGGTTTTTTTTTCTCATTTTTTTCCGCATTTTTTTTTTTTTTTTATTTCTTCCTGTTGTCCCTAACGTCATTCAACGCATTTCCGTTTACATTACACGCTCATTTCCGCTTCGTGTGGCTTTATTAAGCGTCTACCGTTTTCTCTTAACCAAGGATTTTGCCCACACACTGCCAGACACTCATGTGAATGAAGTTGGTAGAAATTTCTTTAAATTTGTTTTAGTTAGAAATCGATGTTGTTGAACGCGGATGCGGACACGACTTGACTGCGATTGCGATTGCTGGAGGAAATCTATGACAGCCATTTACATTGGCCAAATCATTTCGAGCAGCAGCAGCAGCTTTAGTCCTTTGATGGGATTTTGTCAGTCAGCGAAAGATAAGTGAAAGGTACACAGACACACACGCTACGCAAACCTGCGATGAGTGGTTGACTGGCTGAGTGGATGAGTGGATGAGTGGCTGAGTGCTTGATGGCTTGGCTTGGCCTGGTAATATCCTGCCACATGACAACCACCTTTAACCACTGAACATGGGCAGGAGCAACAACAACAACGTTGCCATCAACAAGGATCTCCGATACCCACTGATTGATGCCTTTGGATCTCGATTGCCTTGTGAAACAAAGGCAACCAGATTATAATTACAGATTTTTTCGAAAAATTCCCAACGAAAGGAGGGAAAAATTTATTTCAAACGTTTAAGATTTGATTTGCCAGCTTTGCTCTGCTGTTCCTTTGCTACAGCTGGCAACAATGTGGCTCTCGAGACCCATAATCAATGGATGCTTGGATGGATGGTTGGATGGATGGTTGAATGGATGGATGGGCAGCCTTGCTGCATTCAACATTTTAACTGCTGCCTGCATAAATATTTATACATATTCAATTCAAATTGGTTTCTCGTTTCTCGTTTTTGTTGTTTTTTATATTTCCTTGCCTGCTTCCTTCCTTTGCTTCGTTTTCCCCTCACCAAGCCAGCAGGCACCACCCTTGGCAAGCTCAATCGTTTGCTGTTTCTGTTTCTGTTTTCTTTTGTTTGTGTAGCCACCGTTTGCGCTCCCCTTCTTGTCTCGCTGTCTCTCCCTCTCTGTCTCTCTCTCTCTGTCTGTAGCCAGTCAACACAAAAGCTGCCAATTTGTGTTTCAATTAAATTTGAATGTATTTGTGGCACTTGGCTGGCGTTTTCTTGCTTAGTTGCTGGCCTTTATCCCTTCTCAGTTGGCTGCCGAGATGGCTGACTGACTGGCTGGCCGACTGACTGACTGGCTGACTGAATGGTTGGCTGAGTTGACTGTTTGCTCAGGCGCCCCCAAGTTGCTGCCCGTGTCCATATCCTTGTCCTTTTGCTTGTCCGTCCTTCTTTGCTTGCTTGTTTGCTGCTGCTACTGCTGCTGAAGATGCTGCCGCTGCTGCTGCTGCTGCTGTTGCTATAGCTGCTGTTGCCTTAATCCATCAAAGGCGCCCGAGCAGGGCCGCCAGCCAAGTGTCAAAATACCGTTTCCAAGTAATTTACTTATGTCGAAAAATGTCTAAACTGGCTGCCGGCTACCGGCACCAGCACCCGGCTCCTGGCTCCTGGCTCCAGCCTCTTCGTGTTCGGATCCTTGTCCGCTCTGCCTCTGCCTTTGCCTGCCCCTCTCTCGGCCTCTGTCTCTGCCTCTGCCTGCTACTACCAGCGTTATTTCTTATTATTATGCCAAAAGTGTTTAATTAGCTGCCTGCTATCCCTCACACACACCCACACACCCACCCACAGCAACCCACCCATCCAGTCATAGTAAACTGTGTTTGGTTAGTAAATATTTGTTAATTTTCCGCCGGCACTTCAATTAGCGCTGCTAAGTAAATCTATTTTAAATTGATTTTTGCCTGATTAAATTGTGGAGGCGAAAGCGCGTTGGAAATTGTTATTCCATGGCCACTTGATGGCAGCGTTTTATTCACAATTCACCATTCACTCGTTCGTTGGTTGCCTGGTTTGCTGCTTCGTTTTGTTACTCAAGCCCGTTACGTATACGCAGCGTAGACAATTAGAATGCGAATGCGAGTGCGACTGACTGCTGGCTGCGGGCGTTTTATGTTGCCTTGGCAAATGAAATTTTATTAAAATCTCTGTGGCAGGGAATTTGCAATTCATTTAGCTTGGCTTGGTTACACAGTTTTTTCCCCAGGACCACTTTGGCCCTAAGCAGCAGTCGTTCGTTGCATACGTGAAGCGGCAAATGTATGTTGCCTACTTATTGGGGCCGTGTGAGGTTGGGTTTGGGGCTGAGTGAGGCTGGCAGGCAGCATTCTAGCGCGGCAATTTCGATTGATTTACGACCGGAGCAAGCCAAGCATTTAACCGAAAATCCACGAAATTGGGTCAACGATGTGGCCCATTCAAAAGGAAAATCAGCAAAGCAGAGCAAAAAAAAAACGCTCGCAATCTAAATCGCAATCGGAATCGCAATCGCAATCGGAATTATCATCAGCCAGCCAGCTAGCAAGCCAGCTAGCAAGCAAGGAAGCCAGCCAGCTGGGAAGCTGGGAAGGAAGCGTTGGAGCATTGAATGCATCAAGTGCCAGGTGTCGAAAGGGTAATGGAAAGTGAGATTGGGAAATGGTTAGGGCAGCGTCGAGGACTTTTTGCATTTGAAACTCATTAGTGCGACCAGTGACGACGCTACCTAGGGGACGACACTCATGTGTGTGTGGGGGGGTGTCTACCTAGGAGTGTCGTTGTGTCAGCGTCTTTGCTGCGATAAAAACTTGAATTAAATTGAATCAAAGTGCTGCATATGCGAATCCTTAACACACACACACACACACACTCGTATGTATATTACAATTGCGTTTGTGTGGGTGTGTGTGGGTGTGTGTAGGGGGTGTGTAGGGGGTGTGTGTTTGCTCATGGATATAATGCATGCAAATGTTAAGCTATTATTAAGGCACTAAAGCCCACTTGCACTTGCCTCAGCAGTGCAATTTACACAGACACAGACACAGACACAGATGCCACAATCCAGGTCCTTAATAGCAGTCACACCTTGGACTTTTCAGTTGCCGTATTTATTCAAGGAAATTTACAGAGAACTCTGATCTTAAGAAGTTTAAAGAGCCTTTGCCAACCTGTTGATTCAATTAGTTAAGGTGGCTCAGCTGGCTGCTCCTTTTGAAGGTGAATAAAATCCACAAAATTCCTCCTTTGATCTGGGTAAAGCTGCTCAGCAGCCTTCATTACCTGCTGAACGGCAGGCAAATTATGTTTGCATAAATTTCCAACTCCATTTACCTATGCAAATGTGTGTTTTAAGACCATTTTGACTAGCTGATTACCGTTGAGCTAAGGCTATGAGGGCCAGCTGGGCACTCTTTTATGTCAGGCACTGTAGAGCAAACACACAGACACACACATGCTTGGCTACATTTCATTTAATTTAGTTGTATTTTTTTATATTTTAATTTTTGAAATTTATATTCCATTTGCATTTCCATTTTTTGCCGTTGCCAGTTGCTGTTGCCAGTTGCTGTTGCTTGACTGCTGGCTGTGACTGTGTGGATGGTTAGATGGTTGGATGGTGGGTTGGTTGGTTGGTTGGCGGCCAATGTCTTTCTGGGCAGATGGCTGTGTCGTTCGTATGACGCTCTGTGTTTAAGGGAATGTGGCAAGCCAAGCGGCACATATGAATGGCCATGCTGCATTAGCACAAAAGCTCCAACAACCATAATTGTATAAAGCAGCCAACAACAGCAGCAACAACAGCAGCAACAGCAACAGCAGCAACAACAGCAGCAACAGTTATTGTTGTTGATGATGCTGCCATTGCTGTTGCGGCTTAAATAACTCAAGCATTTCCAGCATTCAGTATTTAGAATTCTCTCTGCTCTCTCTCTGCTCTCTGTGCTACCTTGATGCTCTGCATTTATTTAAGGCAACCAGCCAAGTCACCAACCATCCAGCTAGTCAGCCAGCCAGCCGGGCAGCAACCAATAAACTTGAATCAAAATTTATAAAGTTTGACAGCCTCAAAAACTTGACCAACTTCAAGGACCCCAAGAAAGTCCACCAAAACCAAAACACCAAAAAATAAAATCAAGGAAACGGAAAAAAATCTGTTTAAAATGCACTTGAAATAAAAAGTTGAAAGAGTTCATCTAACTGGCCAAAGGAAACTTTCAGATCTTTTCAACTTAATCAGTTTTCACTGTCTGCCAAGCACACACACCTACCCACACACACACGCACACACACACAGACAGATAGAGAGACAGGCAGACAGACAGCTAGAAAACTGTCAGCTTCATGCTCTCTCGCCAGCCACTTGTCGCTTTTACATATGTGACACGGATCTCTGTGTGGCTTGCAAGGGCAAAAGTTTATGGGCCTCCCAGCCAGTTGAAAAGTATCTTTTAGATACTTTCTAGCTGCTGTGTGTGTTGGTGTGTGTGTGTGCTGTGCGCTTGGTGTTTTGCCGCAGCACCAACCACAATGTCATTAACCAAATGAATGGCTGACGCTGCAGATTTCGCTACGGAAAGCCAAGAGGCGGCATGGGGAACGGGCGTGGGGAAAGGAAACAGAAAGAAGGCAAGAGAGAATGGAGCCAGCGACTGACGTAGTTTTCTTGTGATTAAGTTGGCTGCCCGCAAATACCAAGAGTAACTCGTAGATTACCTAGCCACCAGCTTCACTCACTGCCTAGTAGCTGTCTGTCTGTCTCTGTGTCCCTCTGTATGGATGGACCAACAACCTCAGATGAATTTCGACAAGTGCTTTGGTGGGCGGCTTCCAGCCGCTTCTAGTCGCAATGAGGCTCACAGGAATGTAAGTGATGACAACAACTTAATGGAAATAACTAAACATTTATAAGTGACAACTTGTGTTGCTGCTGTTGTATGTGTGCGTGTGTGTGTGTGGACAGAGGAAGCGTGTAATTTATGTGCAAGGCGTGGCAGACAAATGACCAGCATATGCAAGGATATAGACAGCTAAATGGTTGCAGAGGTGAGAGGTGAGTGGTGGTCAGGCTGGCTGGACACACACACACAGACAGAGAGGAGATAACTAACGGTAAATTAGTTTGCAAACAAAGTGAAAAAAAAAGGGGGCAACAGGCAGGATGAAACCTAATTTGGCCAGTTTTACACTCAAACCAGCAACCAGGCAGACGGACAGTCACGCCAAGGTTAAGCCCAGTTGGCAGCAGCAGCAGCGGCAGCAGCAGCAGCATGAAACCAACAATTTACGTTGTCAAATATGTGAAAACAAATGCCGACAAGAATCCTGCAGAAAATCCACACAGATGAGTTTACGATTTGCAAGTTTTTTTTGTCTTTTTGGTTTGTCAGCGGCGCAACACTTCAACGGGGAGACACTTTGGTCGACCACAGACCGAGCGACCGAACGAGCGAGCGAGCGACCACTTGGCGAAAAGTTTTGCCCCATTGAATGGCAACTTTGATTAGATTGTGCAAGACCATCAGGTCAGGCTATTGGTGACCCAACACAGCAATCCCAACTTTCCCTGGCACAAAAGTCGACAACTAAGTTATCGAGAGAAAAGTGTAAAATGTGTTGTCGAACGGAAGTTTGTTGTCTGGTGTTCCGGCTGCTGCTAATCGATGGATTTATAAAGTCCAGTGATCCTCCAGTGTAGTCCTGGGCCAAGGATAAATTAATTATCACTGTGGAGAGTTGTGTAATAAATTTCCTCTGCCAACTGATATTGCTTCGCTGGGTTTTTTCTACTCATCGTGCTCATCCTGCTCCGTGTTGTTTGCTGTTTGTTTTGTGTTTTATTTGTATTTATTTTTGGTGTTTTTTTCCTTCTCGTGTTCATATTTGCGGCATCAAATTCCAAATAGAAACATAAACACAGCTTTCATCCAATGCTTTGTAGGTTTTTCTACTGTTTTTTTTCCCGGCTTTTCCTGGTTTTTTTCTGCTGCTTTTCCTTCTGCTTGCTGTTTGTCGAACGACGCTGTGGCTTTGCAGCTTCACATTGGTACGTGCGGCGGCCACAATCCTCTGCTTCCTCGGATTTATCCTGTATGATTCCCCCTCAGTTTTTTTCCACTGCGGTTAGCCACACATGCGACTCCTGGTCGCTCTCTCTCTCTCTCCTCTCATTTGGTAACCCAATCCCATGACCTATGCATGTTGTTTCGTGTGGCAACAACGTGGGCAGCTTTATTAGGCTTCACTCTACTCTGCTCTGGCTTGGTCTGATCTGGTCTGGTCTGGTGTGTTGTGCTTTGTTGTGTGGGTGGATGGTGGTGGCCAGTGGCCAGTGGTCACTTTTGGGCTTCCAACTGTTTCGCGTGCGGCCTTTTAATTTATTTATCCCAACCGCTGGCCACTGCCACTGCCACCGCCACCGCCACCACCGCCGTTTGTTGGCCACAACTGGTGGCGTTTTTTTTTATCCTTTGGCGGCTGTTGTTGTTGGTTTCCAGCTCTGCTTTGGTCAAAGCGTTATGGTCCTGGCAATTTGGTTGCCATTGTTTATGTAGAAGGACGTTTCAGTTACGCGTTTTGTTAGCCAAATGCATGCCATGCGTGTCCTGTGGCTGACCAGCCAAATGGACACACAGCCAGACAGACACACAGACAGACGGACAGACAGACAGATAGATAGATAGATAGATAGATAGGCAGTAGCCCATTGAGCCAACATATGTTGCAAAGTGTTAAATTTCGTGGTTGCATAGCAGCGACGTATGAATAATGCAAATGCAAAAACCATTGCCTACATCGAGGCGTCGCTTAATTGTAGTCCACAGTAGAGATGCGCGTTTGTGTCAGGATCGTGATTGCTGGTCCACTGACTGAAGCTGCAATGATTTTAATTGCCAGTTTCAGTTACTAGAGGAACTAGAGGATGGAGGATGATGGAGGATGGTAAAGCAGGCAGCAGGCGACTGTGATGCAGGCAATGGCAAAGGCCAAGGCTGCTGGGTCTTTTCTTAGACTTTGAGCCGCTTAAGCAATCAATAATTGAGTGACAACTATGCTGGCTGGCTGTTCATTAAAAGACAATTTGATTTCTAAATATTTGTCAAGACTTGATTAAAGCTGATTATCGACTGGCCAAATGTCATTATTCAAAATGTCATCGCCCATCTATAGCCGCTGGCCTTGCTGCTGCCGCTGCCGCCCGCAACACATACACAGACACAGGCAAATGGCTATATAAATACAGACACATATGTATGGATATAAAGGGAGACAGACAGACAGAGGACAGCACAGCATAGCACAGCAGGTGGCAGTCATGGCAATTACATTAACCTGCTGGCCCTGCCAGCATCGGTCCCTCTAAGGGGAGAGAGGATGAGGGGGGAGGAGCCATATAATAATAAACTAAACGTGAGCTCATTTGTCCAGCAGATGAAACAGATGCCGGCCAGTCCATCAAAGTAATCGAGGCTTAAATTCACACAAATAAACTCACCTGCCCTGGCCCTCCAGGCTATAAGAGGCTTCCAGCTGCCCAGAGTGGCTCCACCATGTCCTCAGGCTGTTATGGTTGCCTAAAAAACAACAAGAAAACAAAGGGAAAACAAATTTAAACTCACATGGCCAGCTTAATGGCAGGTTGAGATGAGCAGACTCTGCAGTCAAGAGGGGAAAAATTATGAACAACGAATCAGCAGTTTAAAGATTTTTTTTTAAGCTGGCTGATCTGAACAATTTAAAGATTCTTTTCTCAGGTTTTTCCCCACCAATTACCCATCTGCGGATCACTTTTCTAGGATTTAAATAGGTTTTCCCCCTTTAAAATTCTCTTGATTCTCCATCTCCAGTCATCGGTGGAGGTTCGATGGAGGTGGTTGGCTCTACCTGTCGAATCGATAATTCACAGGGTACAAATGACTTGTAAGTGAGTTTGCAAACAATTCACATGATAAATCTTCAATAATTTATATGGAGGAGTGTGGCCAGCGCATTGGCTCCTGTCCAAGGAGAGCAAATTTGTACAAATATTTGTCACAATCAAGGCGACCAGTGAGCCAGTGAGCCAGTAAGCCAGTGAGCGAAAGTGACTGTGGTTGGGTCAGTGGGTGGGGCAGTTAAGTGGCCATGGCCATGACCACGCCCATAACCAGAGCATCATGGCATTTCATAACTCAAAGTGACAGGGATACAACAACTCGAGTCGATTTATGTCATTACGTATCGAACAGGACATGAACAGGACAATCGAAATGAAAACGCGCATAATGGCAATCGTGACAAACAGCGAGAATGGCAACAGCTATACGGGGCAGAGGGAGAGGGAAAGGGCAGGGACAGGCAGCCCCAGGGGGAGCTGGAGAGTCCAAGAACGTTGACTGCACAAAAGGAATTCAATAAAGTGTTAAGAGAAATTGATGGGGAGACAGAGTGGGAGAGAGAGACAGAGAGAGAGAGGAAGAGTGGGAGAGAGAAAAGTCCTAACATGTTGGCCTCTTGCAAATGCTTTTGCGTCACTTAAGCGGCCATTGAATGGGCAGCTGAATGCTGGCCCCCTTAGACTGGCTGCCAAGAATTGCCAATTGCTCTGCTTCTGCTTCTGCTGCTGCTGCTGCTGCTGGTCCTGCTGCTCCTGCTGCTGCATATAATAATAATGACATCATCATCATACACAAGCGCACGCAGTGGCAACAGTCAGCAAAGGGAAAGTAAAAATTGCCAAAGACTATGGAAAGCGAAAGAAAACAGACCAAAGAAAACTGCAAGTGAACAGCAGCATCTAGGGAAAGTTACTCTCTATCGAGTCAGGATAAGACAGGACAGGACAGGACAGGACAGGCGAGACGAGTCAAGGAAGCAGCATGAGAAACAACATGATAATCCAAGGGGCTAAAACTGTCTTACAAATGCTTTGAGGTTAAGGTGAAGCCATTAAATTCAATGACAAACATTTTTGTTAATTAAGCAAGAAAGTGTCTCACACACCGCTGATTATTGGAGCTGCCAACCTGACTAATTTTTGTTCAACACTAAAGATGGCTGCCATGATCAACTAGTTGGAGGATTTTTTTTTTTTTTTTTTTGGTGGTCAAGTGGCCAAGAGCTCCACTGTCGGCGGGGTTTAATAAATTTCCAGAAATTTCCTCAGCATTTAGACTTGGTAGACAAACTTGTCTCGTCTCAACTGCCTGAGTTCCAGAGTAATAAATGAAAAGCTTAATAACAAGTTGCCGCCTCTCCCTCTCTCTTTCGCTTTCTGTGTGATGTGTTTGGCTGCCAAAGTTGTTTGCTGCATGTTGTAAATAATAAAAAAAATTCCTGTACGACTTGGCATGTCAAGGCGCCAACATAGACAGCCAGAGACAGAGAGACAGAGACAGAGAGCGAGAGGAAACCTGCTCATCATCATTATCATTCACGTTCGTCATCGTTATTACTCTGGGCTGCCACTGGCACTTGGTCCTGTGAGGCTGGCTGTTCACTTGCCAACGTAAAACTATGCGATGATTCCTCTATGCCAAAGCAACTCCATCGGTCGTTATGGTTTCCCCACACTTACTCACACACACATATACAGAGTTGAACATTCCATCACATAGGCAGCTGCCGTCTTTAATCGCCATGTCGTTCGCCTTTCAAAGAGTCGAGTTGAGAGCTGAGTCCACTTGTCGGGCTGCTTCAGTTAGCTCAGCGCTAAAATGGCATTTCAAGTTCAACGCCAAAAAGTTTTTTGATTAGGAACACGACTAAGGAGCAGTCAAGCAAATGCAATAAACTCCAACTTTATTAAATTTACAGTTATGTGTGTAATGCAGCCATCTCCTCATCTCCTCTTCACCTCTTCACCTCTCGCTCTCCTTGTCGATTCCTCTTTGAGTTTGCTGGCTTCGTTTCGCCCTCCTTCAACTGATTGTTGTTTAAGAATTAAATTACTGGCGACCAGGTTAAGGGAAAATGCAATGGAAAATCTCTATATAAACGAGCGCGAAAATGCCGTTGCGAAAAGCTCTTGACTGTGGGTCGCAGTGCCTGAAGTCTTAAGGGGGTTTCAGCTTCAGTAGATGGTGGTTGGAGGCATCGATGGATCGCGATCTTCCTGCCTTTGATGGATTGAAATATTTCTCATTCAACCGATTTGCAGTTTTCATTGCCAAATAATTTTTGCCATTGGACTCACTCGGTTCCCAAATGGCTGGCGGACAGCGGGAGAATAAAACCAATTTGTTGCAGCTTCTCCTGCTGTTGTCCTGGCTGCTGCTGCTGCTCCACGTCTGAAGTGAGACATATGTAAGGCAACAAATCAATTTTACTGCCACACACGGAACTGAACTCAACTGAACTCAACTGAAGTGAGGCGAACCGAAGCGTTGCGAGCCCCAAGGATGTGTGCGATCTCTCACGTGGTGCGTGTTGCGTGCTGGTGGTGGTGGTGGCCTCTCCCTCTGTGTGTGTGTGGAGTCCACAACTCGTTTGGGCATATTACTTCCGCTGAACTTGATTGAACAGCTCAACCCCCTCTCACCGCTTTATCCCACCTTTGCCAAAAGGCAGCGAAATTCATCAGCCCGCCATGGTCACAGCCAGATTGCTTTGGCCCAGCTTTGGCCTCCCCTTCCCCCCCTCTCCGATGGCCGCAGGCTAACCAAAAAACCCACGACGACGACGACGACGACGACCCCTGTCACTTTTGATTGTAATCGAGTGCTTTCCACCGTCGTTGTGTTCTATTTTACTCTGTCTATCCATATTCCCGTTCACTTTTCTTTGCTTTACCTTCCTCCTCCTTCTCCTCCTCCCTTGGCAGTTTCAGTTTCAACTGGAGATGGAGCTGGAGGAGCAGAAGCAGTGGCTGATGCTCATCTTTCGCATGGTGCAGTCTGGCTGAACGGTTTGATAGACTCACTTACAATATTGTGTTGTGGACTGCGGTCGCCCACCAGGGGCACAGCCAGGGCCGTGTCCTCATCTTCGTTCTCAATCTCCGTTGCATGTGTCTGCCTGTGTGTGTCGGTGTGTGTGTGTTTGCCAATTGGATTTGACATTTTATTGGGTTTTCTTACTCGTTACTGCCGCTCGAATGGCTGTTGGACGACGTTTTTCTTTCTTTCTCCCACTGATGCTGCTGCTGCTGCTGTTGTTGCTGCTGCTGTTGTTGTAACTGTAATTGATGTGCTGTCGCCTGGTCCAAGTCGCTGGAAACATAAATCCAATGACTGGCTACTGCACTGGACTGTTGGTCTCCTCCTGCCCTCTTTCTCCCTTCCTCTCTGCATCCTCTCTTTATCCCTGTTAGCCAAGTGCAAAACGAGATTGAAATCGCGTCCTCCGTTTGCTTTTATTTGGGTAATTAGTATACAGCAAGTTGTTTAACCGAACCTATAGCTGCCGGGTAACTGTAACTGTAACCGAAGCCTTAATTGCAACATTAATTTTGAGTGTCCACGGCCAGGGAAATGTCATAAAATAGCCAAACGACATGGTCAGATAGCCAGTGCAGCGTTGTTACATTCACTTAGTCGTCCTTGGGGATTTAATGAGAGCAGAATTAAATGCTGCACTGAGGGGTGCAGGATAATTAGGCAGAAGGTTCTTCAGCCTTGATACTAACGTGGCTTCCTGTTACCCCATAGGTCTGTCGGACACGAAGCTGCATGAAATCTATTTGGACGACAAGGAGATCAAGCTGAGCTGGATGGTTGACTGGTACAAGCAGGAGGTGCTGTTCCATCTGCAAAACGCCTTCAACGAGCAGCATCGCTGGTTCTACTTGGGCTTCTCGAAGCGCGGTGGCCTCGGCGATGCCGACATTTGTTTCTTTGAGAACCAGAATGGCTTCTTCAATGTCGTCACGGACACGTACACCAGTGCCGATGGCCATTGGGTGCGCAAGGACTATCAGCAGGACTGTGAGGTCTTCAAGATGGATGAGTTCACGCTGGCCTTTAAGCGCAAGTTCGACACCTGTGACCCACTGGACCTCAGGCTGCATGTAAGTGACGTGGGCAGCATGTATGTGAGGCTGATCACTGAGTCCTGTTTCTGTCCTTAGGAGGGCACTATGTACGTGGTCTGGGCACGTGGTGAGTCCGAGTTGGCCCTGGAAGACCATCAGTTTGCCCTGCCCAATGTCAGTTCACCCCACGAGGCGGGCACCAAGATGCTGCAGCTTCTGCGAGCCGACAAAATTCTGATACCCGAAACGTAAGTGGCAGGACGAAATCCAGCGGCGGCTGTTTGACGGCCTTTGTTTTGCAGAGATCTGGGTGAAATCGATATCACATTGAAGCAGGCACCGGTGCCGGCCCAGGAGACCACCTACTGGTGTCACATTCAGCGTCTGAGCGAGGTGACCAAGCGACGCCATCACATTGTGCAATTCGAGCCGCTGATCAAGACACCCGGCATTGTCCACCACATGGAGGTCTTTCACTGTGAGACAGATGAGCATGTCGAATTCCCCCTTTACAATGGCGACTGCGAACAGATGCCCGCCGAGGGCAAGGTGTGCTCCAAGGTCATGGCTCTCTGGGCCATGGGAGCCAGTGCGTTTACATATCCGCCGGAGGCTGGACTGCCCATTGGGGGTCCTGGCTTCAATCCCTTTGTGCGGCTGGAAGTGCATTTCAATAATCCAGAAAAGCTCGACGGTGAGTATAACGATCTAACTAATACACATGCAGCTGAAGCCTAAAAGCAGGCAATGAATTTGGTACAACAACTGAGGAGACAGAGACAGTGACAAAGACATCGTTTAGTGCCTTTGGATGTGAGAATCCCTCTCGCTGGCTATTTTAGAAAAATGTTTTAAATGATTTTCAACTCTCAAATGACTTTTGACTTGAAAAATTCATTGGGGATTAGTCGGATGCCCCTGGCAGAGTTAAGTGGCTGCCTTGAAGGTCTTTAAACTTCAAAAACGGTCTCAACTATCATGGAATTACACTGCTTAAAGGAAGTCCTTACCCAGCAGAATGTTTTTTACATCCTTTACACACACGAACACAGACCAACAGACCAACAGCCCAACAGACGCACAAGCATCATCATATAGCGAGGATACGGGGATTTCATTAAAACTTTTGTATAAATAACAACAAAGAGGAGCCAGGACAGCGGCTGCAATGTCATTATTGCTTGCTCTATGTGGTGTCCTTGCGAGCTCCAACGTCAGCCTGTTTGCCATGATGACCGACTCTTCGACTCTCTGACTCTCCGACTCTCCGACTGTCTGTTTGTCTGTTTGCCGGCATCGCATTTGTGTGTGTGGAGCGCTGTGATGTAATTTGGCAAAGCTATTTGTCGTTGTGCAATATAGCAGCTCAGTAGCTCAGCAGCTCAGTGGCTCAGTAGCTCAGCAGCGGTGCAGCAGTGCAGCAGTTGCATTAATATTAATCATACGCCTTGTTGCACTGATGGCAATCGCCAATACCATTTGCCCCTTGCAGGACTGGTGGACAGCTCGGGCCTCCGCATTAAAATGTCGAAGAGCCTGCGACAATATGACGCCGGCGTCATGGAACTGGGCCTGGAGTACACGGACAAGATGGCCATACCACCTGGTCAGACGGCCTTTCCATTGAGCGGCTATTGCGTGGCCGATTGCACCCGGGCTGCCCTGCCCAAGACGGGCATCGTCATCTTTGGCTCGCAGCTGCACACGCATCTGCGTGGCGTTCGCGTTCTCACCCGGCACTTTCGCGGCGAACAGGAACTGCGCGAGGTTAATCGCGATGATTTCTATTCAAATCACTTTCAGGAGATGCGCACCCTGCACTATAAGCCGCGTGTCCTGCCGGTAAGTAGGCGAGGAGCCTCAATTGAGTATAGAAGATGCCACTCACTGGGCTGCTGTTTGTGTTCAACAGGGCGACGCCTTGGTCACCACCTGCTACTACAATACCCTGGGCGACAAGAAATCCGTTCTGGGTGGCTTCTCAATCAGCGACGAGATGTGCGTCAACTACCTACACTACTATCCAGCCACCAAGCTGGAGGTGTGCAAGAGCTCCGTCTCCGAGGAGACGCTGGAGAATTATTTCATCTACATGAAGCAGTAAGTAGACAAGAGATTCGTCAAACTTTCCACAGAGCAACACGGCCAGGCGGCCGCTCGATTTATGTTCGCCGAAGCAATTACGACGGCACGTTGATGCCCCACCCGGGGGCACCAGACAGCCAAAGCCTTCGTCCTGACCCAGTCATACCTCGCAGTTGGCAGAACATCGTTGGTCCAAGCAGGCCTAGGCCCGGCCTGGCAGGGTACACGCTAGTCGAGCTGCTCCCCTTAAAGCAATTTAATTCTTCATCTTTTTTGGGATCCTTTTGCCTTGGCGTTTGCTTCAAAGGCCAAACTTTGGCATTCCGCTGTGGCCTCTGTATTTATGACGGAAATGTGTTCTGTTGTCGGTTGTCTGCGTTGACAGGTCCACACAGCTCCTCTCCACACCCCAACCCCAATCCAAGCCACTTCCAGCCTGGTAAAAGGTGTTCGCTAATTGCCAAAGTTAATGGCATTGCATAGGCCCATATGCCGAGGGTTTGCCAGCTTCCTGGCCACCCCTCTGTCCTTCCGTCTTGAGAGAAAAGTTTACATTAGATTAGAGACTTTGTCGTGCGTTGGGTGTGTGTGTGTGAGAGCGGAATTCCAGGAACAAAAGGTTAAATGGCTCAAGACAAATTGTGAAGGCAGCTCCAAAGGCCTTGTGATGTCTCGAATGCCAGGGGAAGCGTGGAAAGGCAAGGATACTTAGGTGATTAGCGGCTGAGAGATATGAAATTGCAAATTTATTGTAATTAAAAAGTTGTTTTTGCCTTCTTTTTCGTCATATTTTTGATTAAAGGGAAGTTAATTTCCCAGGCTGATTGGAGGGGCTGATGAAGGCAGAGGAGCTTCCACCTCTCACGTGGCATAGAATAAGCTGGGACCATCGAATCCTTGTAGTTTCCATAGACAAGCACAAGGCCCGGGGGCCACATAAAGTAATTAAATTTAAGGCTTAGACAAGGTCCTGGCTAGGCCAGCCCTTTGGCCATTTATTAAATCCTTCCACCTTCTTAAGCTGGCGAGCTTAAAGCTGCCACAATTCCCACACAGGATGGGTGAATGGTGAATTCTCTAATTGAAATCGCCGTTGCGACCACAATTTGTCGACGTTTTGCCTGCCATTGGCAATCACACACACTAAAACAGACAGACATAGAGAGAGAGAGAAGCCACCACCACCTACTCATGCATTTAACGCTTTGATTTTCTCCCCTCCCACTTTTTTTCTAATCTCTGCCGCCCATACATGTGATTTGTATAGCAAAGAGCATCAGCGTGGCATCCGCTTGAACGGGGCACGTTCAGAGAATTATCGCAGCATCAAATGGACACAGCCACGCGTCGACCAACTGTACACGATGTATATGCAGGAGCCGCTTAGCATGCAGTGCAACAGATCGGACGGCTTACGGTTCGAGGGGCACAACTGGGAGGGGGTGCCGGCCACTCCGGTCCAAATCAAAATACCCATACATCGTAAGCTCTGTCCCAACTACAATCCATTGTGGCTAAAGCCGCTCGAGAAGGGTGAATGCGATTTACTGGGCGAATGCATCTACTAGTCTTCTGCTCCTGCTCCTGCTGCTGCTGCTCCTGCTCCTGCCACTGTTGCTGCCGTTCTATACCGTTGAGCGATTAAGGGGGACTTGGGCATGGCATCTACACACAACACACACACATACACACACATCATGCGTTCCACACTACACACAGCACACCCAGACACACAGACAGACAGACAGACACAGAGAGAGAAATGAGAAAACACTTTGCCACACTAAACAATGATTCAAATGCTAACGGAACTGGTTTACACAAGTTTTTCAAATGTTTTTCTTTATTTTATATATTTATTTCTTCGCTGTTGTTGGTGTCCTTGTCGTCATCATCATTATGGTTATCATGATCATCAAGCTTTATGCTCTCGTTATGATGGCGCCAAAGTGAAAGGCCAAGCGAAATGCTTTCACTTTTTAAATAACTAATGAATCCGCCTTGACAGGCGGTCTGTGTGCGGTCTTTGACAAGTTTTCTTCTCTCTTCGTTTTCTTTGCTTTTTGCTGTCAGGGCTAAAGCGTTCGGTTCAAAGCGCCGCCATTTGTATTGCACAAAACCATAGCATACTTAGCTGGGCGCCAAATAGAAATATTCAGTAAACGTGCTCAGCGGCTGCAACCAGCAGCAGCAGCAGCGTCAGCCTCAGACAGTTTGAATGAAGCTAACGAGAAATGTTTATGCAATATAAATGAGGAAACTTTTGAATGCAACGACAACTATGTTGCTGCTGCCAACTCTAATTACCCAAGGAGAGAGAAACAGCTGCTGCTGCCACCACTGCTGCAGTGGCAATTGCAGATGAAAGCGAAATTAGTGTGCCAAATGCCCTCACATATACATATATATTTTGCCCCTCTAAACGTAAACGGGGGGGCAGGAAGTCGAGTCCAAGTCCAGCATAATCATGGCATCTGGCTAAGCACAGCCAGCTAGTCGAATGCATATGTATTTATGTTTTAGAAGTCCTCAAGGCTTTGAACTTGCATGTTGAAAGGATCAATGAGACAGCGAGCATGGGAAAGTGCGAATAATCAGCTGAGAAAGTCACTGACCGACCCCCAGAGAGAGAGCGGGGGCCCGTCTGTCTGTCTGAACGTATTTGTGGCAAAAATAATTTATTTATTCATTCATTCATTCATGTAATGTGAAAACATAATTTATGGCAACAATTTCTACCAGAATTTTCCAGTTTACTGGATTCCTATTCTACATTTTTATCAGCATCATCAGCATCATCATCATCATCATTCATGTATGCTGTATGCTGTATGGTGTATGCTGAATGGCCGTACAATGTTAAATCTTGTTAGCCTGGCCAAGCCAAATGGTTGGCCACTCAGCCGTCCTCTTGACTTGATTTGGCTGCCATGTTTACACGCTTCTTCAAAGAAATGTGTGTCACACAGCGTCGGTCGGTCGGTCGCTCTCTGCTGCTACTGCTGCTGCTGTTGCTGCTGTTGTTTTTTATTTTACATTTGTTTTATCCCCGTCTGAATGTGTGCGTGCCTGTGTGTGTGCGTTTGTTTATTTGCTCTGCTTGTTTGTGTTGGCAGCAGAAAACAAAAACAAAAGACGCGAATGAATTGTAAATGAAGCTGAAAATTTTATTCAAATAATCAGGACAATGATGAAGAAGGAAGAAGCTACAATGACGACAAGGAAGCCAACAAACTTGATTGTCACATTTCAAAGGTTTTATAATAGACACACACAAACACACACACCCTCACACACACCATACACAGTTACCTAAATATATACACACACACACACACACACACACATACATATGAGCCATCATGTATTGGATACGTTTAAGTGTAGCCTACCTATATGTAAGATGTGATAATTGTTCTCTGGCTATAAACCAACCAACCAAAAAAATTAGAAAAAAACACACAAAAAAAAAAACCCCAAAAACCCATAAATGTAGCTGAAAATTTATAAAAAAAAAAACGACAAGAAATGCACCAAAAAAACACACACAAAATATTAAATGTAATGTAAAGGAAAATCTATATGTATGTGAAAGAAAAATAAATGACCACCATACCAGCAAGTGTCGCTCTCTTGATTGTGATTTATTTGCGGTGGCCTTTTAGGATGACTATTGGGCCCTGAGCAAATGCTGTAAATGGCTGCCCAGGATCTGTAATTAGTTGGAGGCGACTAACGACCATCAGATGGTCGCTAAAGGCCGACACACGCGCCTCTGATGGAATTTTTTCTACATTTTTCTGTTGGTTATTTAGAGGGCAGCTGTGTGGCTCTTGCATTGCATATTTCAACCGTCAAAGCGTTGACTGAGCGGCATTTTTAATTGATTTTCAGTTTTGTGCACATTCTGGCCGGAATAGCGCTGAGCGGTCGGGTCGGAACGGGACGGGACGGGACGTTATGAAAGTATTAAAACGGCTGCAATCCAATTAAAACTTTGTAACGAAAAGCATCCACAAACAAGTAAATAACCAACAAAAAAAAAATAGAGAAAAAAAAAAGGAAAAATTATAACGGCAACAAAAACAACAACAAAATCACAACAAATATTTTAATATTCATTGGCGCACACAGGCAGAGACACACGAAGTGCATTGTTAACGGGGGGAAACGTCCCACTGAAAGGCTCGCCTGGCAGTTACGACATCACTGGATGCAACAATTATAAATTGACATCAGCAGACTTCCTGATGCCAAACGGATATTCTAATTCGCTCTTCAATATTTATTTAATTAATCAACCTACTGTGCAGCTATCATAACGATCGATCACTGGGGTAAGTTTATATCATCAAGTCTCTTTGGAGGGAGGTTGGCTGCACTTGGTTAGTTGGCTGTCTACGTAAGATAATTTAGCCGTTTAGCCATGCGAAACAGAAAATCATTGAACAATTTGCATAAATCTGTTGGTTTTGCCAAACAAATTTCCCCCAAATTGGAAAGGCAGTGAAAGGCATTTAACTATTAACTGGAGGGCAAGCAAAAATGCCATAAACCAGTGAAGCAAAGTTGTGCTGTTGAACCTACCAAGATACATACAGTGGTCAGCAGGGTTTAAAGAAGTCACCAGAGTCGCCATCTTAATAAATAAACCACCTGATCGATCCTAATAAAAGTTTTACTGTATTGAAGACCAACAGCTAGGGATTCTATTATTCTTTCCAAAGGTGTATTAAAGTGGGGTAATAACAGTTCAAATAATGCAAGAAAAGCGTCATACGCAGCCTCAGCTTGGCATACAATCGCTCCATCACAATGCAATTGTATTTGTGTGGCCCTTGGTTGGCCTAAACTGTTGTTTGTTTACCAGTGTCCTTAGCATGTTTGTGGCATTCGCGATGCTTTCAGAAAAATCAAGTCCAAAAAGGTGGGCCAGACCACGCTGCGTATACGCAACATACAAGTGACAAGTGAACGTGAAACGTGCGGCAGACCTTGCACTAATGTGCCTGTAAGTGTCAGTGTGGGTGGGTGAGTGGGGTCATTGTCATTGCATTCTCATGCCCACACGCACACAGGAACACAGGGTAAGCATATTTGGAGGGTCCTGGCATCATTACAGTCAGCGTCATTGTCATCGCCGTTGCCATCGCCATCGCCATCGCCATCTCGCCATTCTCATTCCCATTTTACTTTAACATTTATCTGAGCCACCAATCATACACACACACACATGGATGTGTGCGTGTGTTGGGGGCAAAAAAAAAAAGAAAAAAAACTTAATGTCGCCAACTTTTGATGGCTTCTAATTTATATACAAACAGGCAGCAACGGTGCCGCATCTTTGTCATGCCTGAGAGCCTAACCGCTGCCTGCCTACCTCCCTCCCACCCAGCCCAGTTCGACTCGTTAAAGTAAATTTGCTTTACGCTCGATGGCAAATTGCGCGACTTTTTACTTCTTCCTACCGCTGGCCACGCCCACGACTTTTTCCCTAAAGGGGCGGCAAAGCCAGAGGCCTGATACGGTGTGCGGTGGAGGTGCGACATGTTAATATTTCATATGTCAAACCCAAGGCGGCTACGCAGTTTCTCTGCTTCGACTCGTTAATGTTACCGTACACTCCTCAAACACACACACCCGCACACACCCGCACACACTCACACACACTCATATGCGCACATTTTTCCGCTTGAATCACAATTGCTTGCGTTTAAAAAATTTGATTATGTGAAATTTCTGTTGCCCAACAGCCAGAGAAATTAAATTTATATACAGAATCTCATTTCTCTTTTTTTTTCTCATTTTTCTCATTTTTTTTTCTCTATGTTGCCATGTAAGAGTGCGTGCGTGTGTGTGTTTTTAACTGTTTTTTTCGTTATTTTTTTTTGGTGGCTTTTTGACATTAGGTTGGGGGGGGGAGAAAAAAAGTGCAGAAAGGTTAGTTGCCTGCTTGTTGAAGTCCACGAACCTCCTCCACTGGCAACTACTATAAATGCTGACAGCTATATGGTTTAGTAAACCTTTTAAAAATGCATAAATATAAGTGACTAAAATCAGATCTTTTGAGTAACCAAAACCTTTGGCTATAAATCGTTGTAAAATTCCAAGATCAAGAGGGAAGAGTTTAGCCATCAATAATGGTGAATTCTATGGCTTACAGTGCCTGGCGGCAGGCTGAATCACCTACAAATTCAATATATTAAGCCTGCTGTACACATTTTATTGGCTGTGACTGTAAAGTCAGGGCGAAACTCGTCTTAGCAGAGGCAGCTGCACATGCGCAGCTGGGCCTCACTGACATTAAAGAGTATTTGCCAGTCGGTGCTTAGACCAGTTCTATGTCTGCTTATTTTCTTTGCTTCCTGTTTTATGAGTGTGCACTTGTGTGTGTGTGTGTGTGTGTGTGTGCGTTAAGCGACTTAAAACAGCTTAAATGCCCATGAAGTTGGTAAGCAGGCAAGACAGAGCATTAGAGAGAGAAACAGAGAGAGAGAGAGGTAGAGCGGTGGAGAAATGCAGAGAAAAAAGCACATAACACATGCATTGGTTGGAGACCGGGAGAACGAACACATTGAAGCATCGCGGGGCGATTTAAAGAACCGAGTTGACTGACAAACGCTTCCGTTTTATGTATAAATTATGCAAAAACCACAACAGCAGCAAATTGACCATCATCAGCATGCTTTATTCGCTTAAGAGTCGGGTCAGCCGGCGGGCTGTCGGAATGTTGACATTAACCGAAGCACACATACCCGCGCGTTCGCCATGAGCTGATATGAGACAAACAGCCGCATTCGTGGCCGCTCGTGGGCACAACAATTTAACCTTCTCACCCACCCCCCACGACGTCCTTGCGCTAAGCTAACGTTTCGCATAACATTCCTATAACTTAATCAAGAAATTCCTTTCGCTTCCTGTGTTTGTCGTTGCTCTGAATTGTTGTTGTCCTCGTTGTTCCTCGACGGCGTTAATGTTCGTCGTTTTTATTGTGTGACTTCAGAGCTTCTTCTCTCCTATTCTCCCTGTCTTACTTTCTCTGTTCTCTTTTCTTTTTCTCTTTTTTCTGTGCCTTAATAATGAAAGTGACATTGACATTCCATTCTAGACTCTGCCGCCCGCTTGTGGCATTCATTACTCGAGTTCCAACCGCTACGCGAAAGAATTCGAATGAACTTAAAGGGCCAAAACGATTGAGAAATCGATGAATGATTCAATGGTGTTTGGTCTTAAGACCGAAGATTTGAATTCTTTGTAGCGTCTGGCCAGGTGCTTTGGCTTTTCCAAGCCTCAGCTGAGATTCATCGGCTATACGAACATATCCATCGGGCAACCAGTTATTTCCTCTGGTTAGTAGCTCATCAAAATCTGCTTTGATGTACGACATCATTGGAACTACAAACAGAGAGACAGACAGATAGACCGACTGAGTTCGCTGTCTACATCGGTGGCGCCAAGAGGAGGAGGTTTGCTATGTTTGGTTTGCCAAAATCCAAGTTTCTCTATTGACTCGATCAGTTTAATTCGAGCTTTCCAAGTGCGCGGTTCCCAGTAGCGGCAACGATTTCATACCCCTGTCTGAGCTGCCTATAAAGTATCGCATTAGACTTAAATTGGCAAGCGGACAACAGCAACAACAACAGCAATAACAACATCAACATCGACGATGCAGCTGTATGTGGTCATGTGGGTGCTTGGAGCCCTGCTGGCCTTATTGCTTGGCTGGCAGCAGCGCAAGTGCTGGCGCCTCATCTGGCAGCTAAACGGTTGGCGGGGCGTCGCCCAACAGCCGTTGCTGTGGTTCCTGCTCTGCATCAACCTGCATCCAAATAGTTGAGTATATTGAACCGATCTAACTGCAGCTAACACATCCCATCCTTCCTGTCCACAGACATACTGGACAAGGTGACGCGCCTGCGCGTTTATTTCCAACGACCGTTGGCCATACTGATTGGCACACGAGTTTTGCTGTATATTGATGACCCGGCTGGCATGGAGTGCATACTAAATGCGCCCGAGTGTCTGGACAAGACCTTTATGCAGGACGGTTTCTTTGCCCGACGTGGTCTGCTGCATGCCCGGGGTGAGTCCGCTTGCAGGCTGATCTATCGGGTTGTACCACTGATGATGGTTCATACACAGGTCAGAGGTGGAAACTGCGTCGCAAACAGCTTAATCCGGCCTTTAACCACAACATAGTGGTCAGCTTCTTCGATGTGTTCAACTCGGTGGGCAACCAGCTGGTGGAACAGTTCGCCAAACTGCCGCACTTGCATGGCCAGGCGGTGGCCTTCAAGGATGCCGAAGATATGCTCAGTCGAGCCGTCTTGGAAGTCTCTTGCCGTAAGTACCACGACGTGGCGTGGCTTTCACGTCACTAAGGCGGGCCGACACGTTCCGGCCGTTTCCATGCGCCTCACGTACGCGGAACAGCGGGGCAGTCAAAAGCCAAACTGACTGCCTGGGCAGTCAATGTAAACCGCCAGCGATTAATGTCTCTAGTTGTAAAATTATGATTGATGATGGTCTATGCCATATTCAACATGCATGTACATAGGCAAACAGTTAGTCAGACAATGGAGAGGGACAGAGAGGGACAGAGAGGCGTTGTGGAGACGTTCAATCCATCGAAATAGCTTGGGTAGTAAAGTGACCTGGATTTGGTTGGGGAAAGACTAAAATTTCATTAGTGAATCACAGGGTCTGTGGTCAATCGATCTACTGATTTAGTTAGATGAAGCAAAAGTCTTTGCAGAAAAGACCAAGTGATGACAGGCAGCTTAGCAGCTAAACCTGCTGTTTTGTAAACAGCTTAAAGGTAAATTCCCCAGCCACGTTATTCCCCCTCTACATCGACTTTCAATTTAGGCAAAATTGAATAACATCCACGTCTTGCTGGATTTAATACGCTTAGTCTCAGCCATTAGGCCAGCCAACCGTTTGGCAGCTCACAGGTGTGGCGACTTGGCCTTGGTCGTAGTCAATCAGAGCAGGAGAAGTCGCTACTCCTAGCTGTTGGGGCTAGAATCCTACCCACCACCAGGGTTGGCTTTCTCGTTACATCAAAGATTTTGCGAATTAGGCTGCCAGCAGTCTTCTCAGCATCTAAGCATCAGTTGCCAGCTGTCGATGGTTGTTGACATGTCATCTGGCTGCTGGCAGTTGGTGGCTGTTGGCTGACAGTCGCGCTATGTCTTGTCATTGCAGTTACCATCATGGGAACGCCAACCAATTTCACGCAAACGGATGACGCCAACATAGCCACCACCTACAAGCGGTGAGTTAGCCACCCACTTCCCACCCACTTTCCTCTCTCTTCCTGCCTCTAAGTGGGATTTTTCCACTTCACTGCAGGCTGCTGGAAATCTCGGCCATGAAAATCGTTAAGCCCTGGCTGCAAATCGACTTGCTGCACCGTCTGCTGGCCCCGCAGCTGTACGCGGAGGCGGAAGCCTGCAACCAGTTGCTGGTGGACTTTGTGGCCAAGATTGTGCAGAGCAAGCATCGCAAGTGGCAGCTGCGCGCCTCCCTGAATGACGACGACGATGATGGGCACGATGAGAGGGATGGTAGGAATGCTAAGGTGGCCGCGGCATCCGCC
>JAWNPV010000075.1:0-44505 GCA_035078785.1 Collessia kirishimana
CACACACACAGACACATGCAGGACAAAGGAGCCGAGTTGAGATTTATTAAAATATTTCACTTGAATGACTTTGACAAGAAATACGAAATTCAATTCAAGGACTGCGACTCTATATATAGGCTGTGTGCTCATGTCCTTTAATTAAAATACAATTTTAATGGGCTGCATTGATCAGGAGATCTGAACTGACAGCTATATGAGGTAGTTAGCTGGCCTAAAGCAAGACAATTTGGTATTAAAACGAACAGGAAGAGTCACAGGATCACATCCATTGATTCCATAAGAAACCCAGAAGGCTGCAGAGAGTTTTGTATCAGAAAAATCATTTTACGAAACATTTTTATCAAGAGATTTTTACCTAAAAAAAATCTATTGAGGTTGCTTCTTTGTAAGCCAATTAAAAATTGTAGGAAATTTTCTCTTAAAGCCGCAGTTTTAGCTTAAAATTACATTTTTCCTGCTGTTTTTCCTGCATTTTTCAATCTCTGCCCAGTAAAAATGGCTAGAAAATTCATTTCCAGTTACCAGGGATGTCGAAATTATATTTTTGAGAGTATAAATATCTTAGGATGCAGGTTTAAGGCAGGGGAAACCCCTTAGACAGAGTTTTCCAGCAAACTGTTCCCTATGGCCTATGAAGTAGACAGAGCAACACATGATCTTAGGCCTCTACATATACTTACCCCTATGTATGTGTGCTTATATGCCTGTGTGTGAGTTTTAACTGCCCCATTAGCTGTTGGAACAAGAAAATGTTGAATTTAATTGGTCAGGAAGCCTGACAGGGTCCAGGGGATGCAATACAAGGAGGATCTACCCAGTCCAGTTCGTTCCTTGGACCTTTAAGCTATTTAGTACAGCTTGTCATAGCAAAATACTGCACCATATAGCTGCCTTTAATATTAAATGACTTTATTTGAAGTCTAAAAGTCTTGAATATTTTTTTAAGGATTCTTATTAAATTATTTATAAAAAAAACCCCTAAAAATCTGTTTCAGAGCTCAGCTCTACACCATATAGTTGGCAAAAAATCGATTTTATAGCAAAGGGCAAAGAGCTAACCAAGCTATTAAAGTATTGGCCAAGTTTTTCTTCAATTGTTTCAGTTTTCATCATGATTACAACAGCAACAACAGCAACAACAACGGCAACAACATTTTGCTCTGCAATTCGTTTCTCCTTTTATTTTTTCTGCCTTCTGTTTTTCGTTTTTGGTTTATTTGGATTTTGTTTTGCGCCCCATTTGCTCGACATTTTTCAACCTCAACCCAAACGAGTGGGCCAAAACCCTAAAGCAAGCAGCCACGTCGTACCCAAGACCCCGGGGCGGACATCGAATCCTTTCGTTCATAAATCAAGTCTTTGGTTTAATTAAATCTTGTGTTGGCGGTAAAAACTCTAACTGAAAACAAAAGGCAGCAGCACAAAAATACAAAAAAAACCGGGAAAGAAGCGAAAAATCCTCGCTCTTCCTGGCTACAACCAGCGCCTCTGGGCCTGGAGCCCGAATAGGAGTTAACGTTGGCCAAATGCGTAACAAATATTTGCATGGCTGCTGCCTGCCTGGGGCACCCTGGAGGCGGGCGGGCAAATGGCAGACGATGGAGCTGAGCAACAGGGAGAGAGAGAGAGAGAGAGATAGAGAGAGGAGGTTAAGCCATTGTCGACTCGTCACGTTTTAAATGTCGTCGCGGTTGTCCTTTTGATATTTTCTTACTCAAACTCATTTCCTTTCTCGGTTAGCAGCGTCAGCTTTTCCTACACAGAGGTGAAAGGTTTGTTGCCATTGTCAGTGTCTTTGAATATCCTTAACGTACATAAATAACCAAAGCAAACCAGAGCTTAGCCAGCCCTTGGCCCCTGTCTAAGGTCCACTACAGTCCCCCTGGTTAGGAAATAATCTTTGCAGTTGTCAAGTTCGTTTCTACAGGATGCTGTAGAGACGTGTGACGTGTCCCATTGGTCATCAGCTTTGATCTTTTAACGAAAATTGTTAAAAAAACATATTTTAAGCTGAATTTTTGTCTTTCAAGAGTCAAGGAAACGGGTAAAGTAAGAATAAAACACGTTAAAGGATTTATGGCCAACAGCAGACTAATAAACACGGCTAGGAAAAATTAAAACAAAGCCAACGAGGACTAACAAATACATAGATACAAGCGACTGTGACTGTGCTTGGGCCTACAGAAGATACGTGAGACAATGCCAAGGGCCAAGGGGGGCGGGCGGTTGGCTCGTTCGTGCGGCAGCGAGAGCGAAACGGAATTGAAATGAAATGAAATCCTTTACCGTAAGAATTTCATGCACGTCAACACGTCCTGGCCCAAAAGAAATGCCCAACAAAGGCGGAGGGCCGCTGTTGACAGCGGCCGCCTGCCTGCCTGCCTGTAACAATATCTAATTCATATGAGGGCAGTGGGAGGGGAGGGTAGGGGAGGGGAATCACTGAGACCCCAGACTCGATGATTTATGATAGACGCACGCGAATACAAAATGAAGGGCCACAAGGAGACACAAGTCCTTGTATAGCTTGAAGGAACTGGCCGTGCGCTGTGTGCGTTGCCTGTGGCCGCCTCTGGTTGTCTTTGGGGCTTTTAATCATTCAATAGGCAATTTGTTGTTGGCCTCCTGTCCAAATGAAATGTTTCACACATTAGGCAACTACTTGGATTGCGGACTGCGTCCTGCCAGCATCAGCCACCCCCTCACCCACCCATCTACTATATTTAATATCATTTATCTTTCTTAGGGTTCCAGGTTCCAATGTGCGGTCCAATGTGCCCAGGACCTCGACATGTGTTGTGATTTATGATTATCAAAGTATTTGTTACCTTTATGTCCGAATTATTTGCTCGCACATAAATCATTTTCCTGTTTTTGGCCTCAACACTTCGTTTCTTGATTAATTTCTTCAATTGCCTGCTGTCCGACGTCCGCAAGCACCTCATACAGCCCCTTTGGAAGCCCCTGTTTATGCTGTTAAACTCCACGCATAACTCAGGCGTCGTTTGATTAGCGATTAGAGACCCCTAAGCTCCTCAAAAACGTTCTGCCTGGTTCCCCGTGGTTTTTTATTTATCTCAACTTTTCTGAATTATTTATTTGGATTTATTTGAGGCCAAGTAAAACAAATGACCCAACCAACACAAAACACAAAAAAAAAAGCAACCAAAACGGGATTTCAACAGTTAAACACCGAAGCTTAAATGTCCTTTCAAACAGGCTCAAGCAGAAGCAACTGCCAAACACCGAAGCTTAAATGTCCTTTAGACCTTCCCCTGCGTAACTGGAAACTCAAATGACCCCCCCCTCCTGTGAAGACAGGACGAAGCGACCAGGCGAAAGTGGCATAAATAAATAAAGAGGAAAACACAAAGCGTATTAGGCTAAGCTACTTGCGATTTCCGTTGCAAGTCCGGAAGGCAGCTCGCTATAAAAATGCGGAAGCTGATTAGCCACCCCCCTTACCATCACCCACCAACAGGCCGCCGCAAAAAAATCTCTCTGACCAGGCAGCAGCAACCCCCAAAAGAAGAAAATGAAGAAAAAAAAATAGAAGAAGAAACTTCAAGGCGGCAACCTTGAAATGGCAGAGTTTTTTCCATGACCCCCCCTGGGTGGGTTGAACTTTATGAGGCAAGAAAATTTACAACGCCTTTGGGGTCGCCAGTAGGCCAAGTAGCCAGTAACTTGCCAGGTCTCATAATCATCGAATTGGTCACAGGTGGCAACCCCCTCCTGGTCCTTGGCTGGTCAGCTCAGGGCTTATTGAAATTAAATGTGCCGCCGGCCAACAGATAATTCCCGTTTAAGGCGTGTTTAGTTAAGTTGAGTTTGATTTGGGTAACCCCCACCCCCCCCCTCCCTTTCCTGGGGGTAATTTATTGTAAAGTGAATTGAAGTCAAAGTTTAAGGGCAACGGAAATGGTTACGTCGCCAGGGGACCGACCATATGACAGGTCAACCAATTAGGTGGGCAAAGGAATCTTTACATTCTTATACAGGAAAAATATCTGTAGAAAAATCTCCACACTCACCTGACTCTGTGCAAACATATTTTCCCTATCATGACATCCTCTAAGGCGCCGACAATTAATTATTTAAAAATCAAATCACCCAGAAGCACTTGACCTTGACTGATATTGCCTGCTCCTATGTAGCGCCCTCTATTGTTCTTTAACAAAACACTCGTCAAGCCACCGACGCACTAGCTGTCTACCTACATAAAATGACGTCACGCGGCCAACAGATACACACACAATGCACTGCCTTTGTTCTCCACTTGTTGCTGCTGCTGCTGCTGTCAACAATAATTTTTTACCGTTAGCCTTTGGCGCATAAAAAACGAAAAAATGTTATTAAAACCACCGCCCGCTTGTTCTTTTCATTGATTTTGTTTAAAAAACATTTGCGTGCATCGATTTAACATATTTCCAATACAATTAAACACTTTAAACATTTGAATTTACAGTTTTTCTCTTAACAGTCGCTGACGCACAAGAAAAAAAATGGCAACTAAACTTAACAGACCTTTTTGCTGGGCAGCGCTGTTAACGTTTAACATTAACAGATCGAAAGCTTAACAGATCGTTTGCCTAGGAACACGCACCTATACACTTGCACTTTAACAGTGTTCGCCCGCCCGCAGGGACCTCTGTTAAGTCTAGTTAACATTTTTCACTCGTTTCGTTCGCATGCGTCCGCGTCGGTCAATGGAAAAAATTTAAATTCAAGTGTTAAAATTATTTAATTGTTTTAGAAAAATGTTAAATCGTTGGCTGCAAGTGTTTTTTATATAAAATCAATTAAATCTACCAGCGGATAAGGGTTTTTCTAGCATTTTTTTCGGTTTTTCATTGCCAAAGGCTAACGGTAAAAATTTTTGCTAACAGCAGCAGCAGCAACAAGTGAGAACAAAGGCAGTGCATTGTGTGTATCTGGCAACGTCGTGATGTCGTTAGGTAGATAAATAGGCAGCCAGTGCGTCGGTGGCTTAACTTGTGAAAGAAACAATAGAGGGCGCTACACATGCGCATATAGAGGAAAATGCAATATCGGTAAAGCTAAAGAGGTTTCCTTGCTGTTTTTGTGCTTTTTGTTTTGTGTAATTAATAATTAATAATTAAATAATAAAATAATAATAATTAATAGCCAAGTGTGACGAGGGGAGTTTATAAAATTCTGCATTGAGATCTAAAGCACATAAAATTATAATAAATAAAAATAAAATTTGCCAAGAGCAACGTCTTCTAAACAGCTCAAGGTGAGTAGCGTTTTTCTTTTGAATTTTCTCACCTTTTTTTTATTTTTTTTGAGGTTAAGGGCTGTCGCTGCCCATCTCAACCTTTGACCACTGTGTGGCACATTGAAAACCTTAAATTTTTAACCAAATCAAATATTTCTCTAGACCTCTTGTCATTGGCATTTTTTCTTGACCTTCGTCAAAGGTTTTTACCAAGATTTCCAGCAATTGAAGACAGTTTTTCCAGGTTTTCAATTCTTTTTTACTGCCCCTGACCACATTAAAACCATAAGACCTTCATCTAATAAGCTGGAAAAATAATTTAATTGAATTATTTAGGAAAATAAGGCCAAGAAAAGTCCGACCTACTACACCATATAGCTGACAGCTTCAGAAGAAATGTAATTTAGATTTTTCTAGGTTAGATTTTTCCTTGTTCTTAGCTGGAATTAAATTTACCAACTTCAATTGACCAAAATATGGCAAAAAATAAATAAAAAATAAATAAACAAGTGTTGAAGCACATGCCGCTGACACCAGGCAGTGCAAAATTCAAGACCCCCAGGATGGTTGAATGGCTGAATGGATAGATGGATGGATGGATGACAAGGCAGAGGGACAGGACATTGATAAATCACAAAATGCTGAACTATTGTATAGAGAGAGAAGCCATCAGGGCGTGGTGTGTGTGTTTCCTGATCCTCCTCCTGCTCCTCTCCGCTTCAACTTGGCCGAAATTCAACAATTTTCTGCAGCGACATCAAATTACGAACTCATTATTGTTAGCGACGGCAATAAACTGAATGGGGAGGCTATTGAAGTTTCCATAGCCCTGTTGTCCCTGTTGCCAGAACCTGAACCCTAGAGCCCTGGAGCCTGGTGTTTGCTTTTGGCATGAATTTAGCCAAAAATACGAACGAATACAGCTCCGCCTGCTACACATTTCAGGGTATTTGTTGACGTTGATAGCGAGATATGCGCGACTGAAACTTGTGCTTTGTTTTTTTCTCTCCGCTGTTTTTCTCCCCCCCACCTCCCACCGCCCACCGCTGCACCATTCTTTGTCCAATGCTTTCAGTTTTCTGCTGCTCGAACTCGAACTCATTGCACCTCTGACCCCCATGGGGGGAACTGTGTAAGCGGGCAGAGAAATGAAACCCACATCAAACTGACCAAAATGCATGGAATGCCTATGAAAATTGTAAAGCCTTGTTGCATTGTTGGTGCTGTGCTCTGCTCTGCTCTGCTCTGCTCTGTTCGTTGAAGGCCTCTGGCTGACTGGCTGGCACCCATCATGAAACGGAATGCAACGGAAACTCCACAGCACCGCTGCGCTCATTAAATGACACTCACAGCCAGTCACAGGCCACCCCCTAACCCACCCCCCAAAAATTGCACGCTATAATGCACAGAGCGTTGGTAATGTTGGTGGCCTGGGCCCTGCTGGATGCGGCCCCCTTGGATGGTGGATGGCGGTAGTGGATGGGGGAACAGGATCAGGGCGTGGCATTGCATAATTTTAGTTGCGCTTTGGAGGCGCCAAAACAGCCGCGCCAGCAACCAAATGAGACCCATTCGACCCCCCTAAGCGAAACGCATTCCATTTGCCTGGTTTTTCCCACATTTTTGTTGCTTGTCACACGCAGCGAGCAGCATCGAGGCGGCTTTTTGTTTTACTGTTTTACTATCCCCCTCTCTCCCTCCCCCTTATCTATCTATATAAAAAAGCTTCTTGTTATGTAAAAGTTAAACCAGCTGGGCATAATGAGTTTACAGACCAACTAAAGTCATTGAGGTTAGTTAATCATCCAACCAGCTGATCTCAGTCTCCGATGCTCCTGCTTTATAGTGACTCTCACTGGCTGATCTGTTCCTTGAACCGCTGAGAGCATTTTGTATTCGTTGTCATCACAATGGTTTTTTCCTTTCATTCCTCCTCCTCCGTTGGCCCAATTCAAGGTTTTTCTTGTTTAGTTTTTCAGCTGTTGAGTTTGCTGTGCGTACGTTTTACGGACTCGTTTTTCGTATTTGCGAAAAACCGTGAAAATTACATGCCGCTGACGCAGCGGCGCCGTCACTCATGGCCTGCCATATCCTGGCATTGTCCTCTAACGTTTAGTTCTTCCTGCCTGCCTGCCCTCCTTCCCACTGGTTGCAGTTTTTATTTGTTGTTGTTGCTGCTGTTGCTGTTGCTGCTGTTGCTGCGTTCATTTTATTCGCTCTGCTGATACGGCACGAAGTTGTCGCTGACCGCAACATCGCATGTTGTAGGTGCGCCAATGACGCTGATTTTGTTCCTGTGCTTGTGCCGGTGCCCGGTGCCCCCGGCAGGCTGTGTCCGTAGCCAAGGGGGGGTGAAGAGTGTCCAAGCCTCAGTGCGTCCTGTTCCTGGCCTACACATTATTAACAGTTCCTGTGACAAAGCCTGTGATGCCAGTCACAGGGTGATGGTTGGTAGGTAGGTAGGTAGGTAGGTTGGTGGGTTAGACGGGGGCATGGGGTGGTACCTGTCATGTTACGGCCAACGGCTATGCTGTCGTCCTTGTTGGGTGTCCTTTTGCCGTCCAACAAAATGTTTTGCGGTTCCCGTTTGCCGTTGCGAAGTTTGTGCTGCCGCGGCTGGTTGTTTATTTTGGCTAGAACAACAGCATCTCGACGATGGCAATGGGTGATTGCCAGCCAGGCAGCCAGGCAGCCACTGGTGTCCAGAGGTGTCCAGACCTGATGGCCACCACTCGAGGTGTTTAAGTGATATTGAGAAAATTTCCATTACCAAAATCATGTTTAAGGTCTGGTTAGCTTAGGCGTTTACCTTCCTCCCTTCTCCTAAGGCAGCTGTAGATGGCCAAGCTTAGTCCGATTCCACTGTTTCTAATATAGAGAAACTTCGCTGATCTCAAAAGGCTTTTTCCAGCAAAAGTTTCCAGTTTAAACAAGACTTTAACACTCGTTCACCTCAGCAGACACCAAACCCCCCTCTTAAGCATCAATTTTCTCAACAGTTTGTAGCCCATTCCGTTGCCATCATTCCAATTTAGCTGCCTACCCGTTGCCAATGTTCCGCATACGCAAATGTCTTTAGCTGCAACCAAACAATTTATTAATAATAAGCAGCAATTAGCACTGCAAATGATTCTGATGGCTCAGGTGTGAGATTTTTAGGAGAATAACACATTGAGATGTCACACTTGCCGACACACGCACACAGACACACAATTCCCCTGACATTAGGCGTCATAATAAACCGAAGGGTCTTTGCACAACAATTTGCAATAAACAGGAGAAGCTGACATAACTCTTGGTCTCGTGTAGATGGATGCCAACCCAGCCACCCACTTGGAAGACATTCAAATTTATTGCGTGCTTTTACATGTGGGTGTCTGCCTGCCTCTCTGTGTGTGTGTGTGTGTGTGTCTATCTAATGATGGCATAATTAGCAACAGGCGCACAGTGGCACCATTTAAAGGGGAAAATTCTTTAATCAACTTGACAGTTTCATCATTGAAACGTTTTGGCTGGGAAATCCTTTTGGCTTTTCCTTTCAGGGGGAAAAATCAAACAGTTAAAAGAGCTTTGAAATTTTTATTTGAAGAATCCAGACAATTCCATCCACTGTGAATGACAGTTCTTGGTGTTCTTGGCTGATAATGACATAAAGTCACATTGCTAAGGTGCCATCAAGGTGGTGGGGACAGGACAGGAAGATATGGCGGCCAAAATGTTAATTGAAAGCCCACTTATTGGAATGGAAACGCGATTGGAATGCACACACGTGCATAAGTATCCCACATCTATCTATCTACATACGTCCAACCATCCAACCAACCATCCGACCATCCATCCATCCATCCATCCATCCATACACCTCTATCCTATCCTACAACGTTTGTCTGTCGTGGAGCCAATTAGGTAAAGTGTGTAGAGGCGAGAGCATGTCGTGTGTCGTTTGAAAGGACAATTGGTGTTGCCAGGACACATGTACGCGCTCTCGAAGCTCACAGAGCAGCTATAAAATTTTCTATTTAACGCTTGAGCGAAAGTCCTTTTCATAGGGGGGTGGGGGGCCCCAGGCAGCCTTAACTTTAATTTTACTCCGGTTAAACCTCAAACTTGAGTTTCCAACGGTCCTTTGTACCGACCTCACAGCAATGGCTTCTGGTTGTCCTGGGCAACTGTTTATTAGGTTGTTTCGTTGGCCAAGTCTTAAGATGGCAACGTCATCGTCATCGTCATAGCCATTGTCATTGTCCAACGGTTGGAAGGATGCTAAATGGTAGCCAGGACAACGTCTCCAGACATTTGCCCAAATGTCTTTCCCAGTCACCGTTGAGAGCGTTTTTTTTTTTTTCGTTCCTTGCAACCATTAGACTCAGCTTTCCTGTTGTCGGCACTGATTTCCTTGCCTGACCAGCCGACGGTGTCAGGAAAAGGTGACAGGCCGGGGGGTCGGTCAACAATTTTGAAGGGGAAACAACCCTCTGACGTGTTGATTTTTTACTTCCGAGACAGGCCGAAGGACATTTCCTGATAGTCCTTAGCATAGATTACCTTTTAGTCAATCCGAAAACCCAAAACCCAAAGGCCAAAACGAAAATGAGACCCAAAATCACCATCCATCCATTCCGGCTGGGCCATGTCAATGCCAACTTTGGCCGCATTTTATGTTATTCATTTTTAATTTGCTGCTGCCACTGCCAACGCTTCTGCTCCTGCTCCTGCTGCTCCTGCTGCCACTGCTCCTGCTGCTGCTCCTTTTTACACATTTGCTCCCATGTGGATGTGGGTGTGTCGCTCTCTCTGTTTGACTGTGTGAGCAACATTCGCTTTAGTATGTTAATTTTGTATTTTAACGACAGGATCCAAAATCAGGATACGTCTACACCCGCCTGCCCAGCTGCTTAGCTGCCTGTCCGGACGATTTGTCAGTTCCAAGTCATAAGGCAAAGTTAATTTTGTGCCATTTGTTTGTGATTTTTACACGCTAGATAAAATTCTCGCTCGTTCTCTGCTCTCCTCTGGGAGTTGTTCACATGTGGACACAACCAGAAGGCCAACCAACAACAAAAAAAAATACCAAAATGTTTATAATTATATAAAGTCCAGGCTCACAGCTCAGATCTTTACAAATTTATGCGCCGAATTTGATTAAAAAAATTTTATTTGGAAAGAAGCTGGTAGCTGTGATCAGACGAGCTCACAGCCTAACACTGACCTGAGAAATTTATGTTCTGATAATTTTTATAAATTAAAAAAATATTAAAAAAAATTTTCCATAGGGATAAAGCTGGTATCTGTGCTTAGAAGATACTTGTTGAACCCGATTTATCCTGGTAGCGTTGACTATACATTGGCTTAAGCCAGATTTTTACAGACTTTTATTTATTTTATTCATTTTATTTTATTTATTTTATTTTATATTCTTAATATTTTTTTATTAAATATTTATTTAATTATTATTTAATTTTTTATATTTATTTTATTTATTTATTCTGTAAAGTTTCAGTCACCAGACTTTCACCAGCTCTTAAACCATGAAAACCTTTTTATCTTGAGATTTTTGTTTAATAGTTTTAGAGAATTTTAGCCATTAAACTACTAACTCTACTAACCTCTGAAAAAATATTTAAAATCCCTAACTATAAGCCTAATCCAAGCTTAAACAAAAAACCTAATAAAATGATCCAACTAAGCTCATATCGATGCCCAGAAAATACTTGTTGAACCCGGTTAATCCTGGTAGCCCTGACTATGGCTAAGCTAAAGCTAGATTTTCAGGGATTTCTATTTATTTATTTATTTGATTTATTATATTTAATTTATTATCTAATATTTTATATTTTATATATATTTATTCAGTCACCAGACTTTTACCAGCTCTTAAACCATGAAAACCTTTTTACCTTGAGAAAAAGAAAATTAATATCAGAAAACCCCTTACCATATGCCTAAACCCTATAGAACAATCTGACTTTGTTAAATGTTGGATAAATTTGTTGAAATTTCTCAAATGGGATTACAATGTTGACAAAGTTCAAGTTTTAGCCCCTTGAAACCAGTCGTTGCTAATTGTTTATGCGCTTCATTAGCAAAAAGCAGCAAAAGGCTTTTCTTTCCAGTTTCTTTCTTCATTTTTTTTGCTTCGTCCTCTTAGAGAGGGTAAGGAATTCACTTGGAACTTGGCCCAAAACTCATTTGATATGCGCTTAACACTCGTTCATTACGCCGAGCAATTGAAATACAGCTAAAGAGCAGGGAAAGAAGAAAGTATTTATGCCAAGAAACCATTGCAATGGTTGGATTTAGCATCTGTTTTCCTTTTTTTCTCTTATTTTCTTTCGTCCTTTTTTTTTCTACCGATTGCGCTTTCAAGTCGTGACCATTTATTTAAACTTTTTATTTGCAAAGATTTCTATTTTCTGTCGTTTTTTTTTCTGTTTTTCTGTTTCTCCTCTTCAAGTCTCGGGCTATAAATTGTAACCCTTTCAAAGCGACTGGTCAAGGGGGGGAGGTTGGGCTGCTGCTGGGCAGGCGAATTAATTTTCTTAAAAGCTTTTCTTGGCGGCGCTGATTATCCAACATCATCTGCTTGTCCCCTTACACTGACATTATACTTGCGGCTGCCACTCGAATTTTTTATACCGTTTTTCTCCTTCCTTCCTTCATGCCTTCCTTGTTGTCTTTTTTCTTTCACTTTTTTTTGTTTAATGCAAGTTGAAATTTTATTAACGAAACTTTGGCACGCTACTTGTGTGTGTGTGTGTGTGTGTGTGGTGTGTGTTTAATATATGTATTTATGTACCGCTAAGTATATACAAAATCTCTTATGGGGTTCAGGGTTTTATATATTTTTTTTCTTCGCTTATTGTTTTTGTTTGTTTTTTTTTGTTTTTCTTTCTTTTTTTTTTCTTCAATGTAAGCTTAAATTTATTTTGAATAAATTTTAAAATACGTTTAGGTTTTTCGTTATTAATTTTTGTTTTAAAAAAAAATGTTTCTTTTAACTCTAGGGTTGATTCTTGATCAGTTTTTTCTTCCATTCGTTCGTTTTGTTGTGTTTTCTCTTCACAAAATGTACACGGATCGATGATATCTAGGATTTAATATCCTTTAAGCTGAATATCATTGCCTTGATGCCAAGTCCACTGCCAAGTCCACTGCCAGTGTGTCCATATATATTGTTGGATTAATTATTTATTTATCATTTAAACTTTTCTGGGTTTCTGTCTGTCTGTTTGGGCCATACTAATTGATTTAAATTCGATATGTGAGCCACTTAAACTAGGGTTTTCTTGGGTTAAATACAAAAAAAACATTAAAAAAAAAATCACTTTTCTAGGGCTGCTTAAGGAATTATGATTCGCAGATTTAAGGGAAAATATTTGACCATTTTAGCTAAGAATTATGTGTACCAAGTAGCAGGAAAATCGGTTTATATACGACTGATATTTGGGGTTATAACTGCAGCCAGGGGGGACACTAGTTGGACTAGTTGAATTCGAACCTTTTGAATCGCCAGCCCTTAAGCAACCCTCGCATTAACCTTGCGATATGATCGAAGTTCACAACAGTTGTCATCATCACCGCCACCAACTTCTTATGCCTCCTATGGACTAGATCTAATCATGGCCCTTCCATCCATCCGCCTCTAGGCAAATTCCGGTGGTCGTGCCCAGGAAGGCGGCCGCCAGCCGTTAGTAGGGACGCCAGACATCCGTTGAGGGTTTGGGTGTTCGCATACGTATGGGTCCAATGGAACTGCTGGAGCCACTGGCCGATCTGGACGTGGTGCTAACATCATCCAGATCGATTGTCTCAACGGGCGATGAAGGCGAAGGCGAACGTCGTGTGGAGCTCACTGATGGGGCATTGGGATTGGCATTTTCGGCATCCTGTGAATTGGGATTCGGATTGGGGTTGTGTGTTATCAGCGTTACACAACGCTTGATTAGATTAACGCCCTCGGGATCGGCGGCCAGGGCTGGCGGTGCCACCCCAGCGGCAGCTGCCGCTGCTGCATTCCTCAGCCAGGGTAGATCGCTGTAGGAGCCATAGAGCTGGGTGTATAGCCATTGGCTTGACTGCGGCAGCAGCGGACTCTGCAGAAACAGTTGGGCTGCCAAGGCCGGATTGAAGCTATGGCTTGGTGGGGTGAAGCCATGACCCGGTCCGGCAGCGGAGCCCCCATTGCTGGCAGAGCCGAAGCCGCCAAAGAGTTCGCCAGGATTCTTTGAGCGCTGTATGAGGGAGGTGAAGGCTCCACCGCTGCCAGGTGGCGGCTCAGCAGCCACTGTGGCTGCCGTACCCAGGCTGGGGCTACGGGCTGCCTCTGTATCCTGATCCTCATCGTCGCTCAGACTCTTTCTGGGTGAACCAGTCACCGAAATGCTGTCGCTCTCGAAGCCAGCATCGATCTGGCTGCTGCTGTTGTTGTTATTGCTGTCCTGCAGCTGCTGGTCATGGGGACTCTCACAGATCGGTGGCTGCACAAAGGCGCTAAGCGTTGTGGCTGTTGTTGTTGTCGGCGAACCCTCCGGACTGGTGGTGCTATGAGCTGCACCCACAGTGGCCATCTGCTGTGACGACTGCTGTTGCTGCGCATCTATAGAGATGGGGGAAAAATCCAATCAGTTGAGCTCACTAGATGGTGATCAGTAATCGAAATACTCACCGCTTAGGCTGCGTAGATTGCCAGAAGCTGGAAAGGCAGCTGCATGATGATGTGTAAAGAAGGGAGCCGCTGGAAAACCCCCTGGGCGGCCACCCAAAGCCATATGCGCTCGCCAGTCAGGTGCATGTAGATGGCTATGCATGCCAACCAGATGATGGGCAAAACCTAGAAGGACAAACATTAAGGATCAGTGGGAATATCAAAGGAGAGAAAAGTGTTGCTTTCAGGTAAGAATTGTGGCTCCCACTGGGCCCAACCGGCAAATCTAGCCGCACATTTTGGTCGATGGTAAAACAACTAGATGGACTTTGCCTACGAAGTCTGTCCTCCACCTTCCCTCCCCCCCGCTCGCAACCGACCCTTAGGAGACTACAGCAACGACGCCATTTCTGCTTATGTATACGCCTTGTGCCTCCATCTCTGCTCAGCCTGCTCAACCAGCTCTGGCTCTCTATCTCTGTCTCTATCGCCTCAGAGGCTCCACCTTGCAGTCTGGCAAACGGACAGACGGTAAGAGGGGTGAGAAAGGGGGTCAGACGGACAGTTAGAATTCGATTCTGGCAGTTGGCAGTCGCTCCAATGCAAACTCCTAAATAAATTCATTAAAATTATCCCTGTCGACGATTATGTCAGCCCCTCTCTCTCCCCCTCCACCCAGCTCCCTTGGTGCCCTTAGTGTGTCCATGCAGCCGCCATCAATTGGCAGCCCACATTTGTGGGCAACTCAAGAAAGCTGCATGTCCAGAGAGAGCTGCCCCGGCTCGTACACGATGCAGCCCCTCGAATTGTGTCTACACAGAGAGAAAGTTTTTCCAGGCTGTAAAGATTCCTTTTATAGTATAAAAAAAATACTGAAATTTGCTAGTTTATTGCCTGAATGTTTGTAGTGCAGTGACCAGTAGCTGTTGAATGATTTTTTCTTTGTAGCTACAAAACAAAGTCAAAATTTATCTCTCAATGTAACGATGCCAAACGTAGCTGGCAGAGCCAATGTGTCTAGGAGTATGCGTGTGTGTGTGTGTGTGTGTAAGTGTGTTTGTCGCGCCTTAAGAAAACTGTCTGAGTCTGAGCGGATTTAGAAGCTGCTTCTCCTGCTGCTGTTGCTGCTGCTGCTGCTGTTGCTGCTACTGCAACTCGTGCTTCTGCGTCTGCTTTTGCTTTGACTGCCCTGAAGACGTCGCTCACGACGCGACGTCCAACCGAGCGAACCACAAATGCACACAGCACACACACAGACTCTCCTCATACACATCACGCCCACATGCAGTCGCCGTCTCAGTCTGGCACCGTCTCCTACTGTCTTTGTCTAACGCACTTGAGGCCAAATACTTGGCCAAGTTTTGCCAAAGTTTGCAACCAAAATTTTACCGAAAATGTGACACCAACCGAACCAGCCAACGAACCAACCAACGAACCAAAACCAGACAAAAATGGACGCGGCCTGGCGGGGTATCCATAGGGGAATGTCTAGGTGGCAAGAAGAAGAAGAATAAATAGCAGAGGGAAACCAAGAAGAAGCAGCCATTGAAGTCGTCCAAAGACGTTTGGCATTTCAATACAACTTGGTTGCATGTCGTCTTGCCATAGCTGATGTACATACACAAGTCAAGAGTATATGGCACTGGAGGGTATACATGTGTGTGTGTGTGTTGCACTTATCATCATTGGTATTGAATAACTATAGGATGTGATGTCGTAAGTAGGTCAAAGAAGTCTTCAAGTAAGCAGCACACTTTTCTCCTGTGTTGTTTCACACACATCATATTGAAGGCAATTTTCTTGGAAAGTTCTGCAAAACTCTGTAAAATCATTGAGACCCTTTTGTGTCCTTGTATGTATCTGTATCTTGTCTCGGTTCATTGCTTTTCATAGTCTGTCTGTCTGTCTGTCTCTGTCTCCGTCTTTGTCTCTGGGCCTCACTTGACATAAATCGTTGCAGTCGATTGCAAAATACTTTTGTTCTCCATCGACAACGAATTTCTTTGCAAAATGAATAGAAAATGCTTCTGCCTGCACTTTACCTTAAAAGCTTTTTCATTTCTCTATTGTTTAAATATTTAATAACGATTCAGAGAGAGACAGAGAGAGATTTGTAGAGGCCACCCATCCAGGCAACACTGTGTCAAACCTTTTTACCAAAAAGAATTCGATTTCCTAACCAAACCCAAATAAAATAAAACTTAACTAACCATCAAGTCAGCAAATAGCTTGTGGAATACAACAGAGATCTGCTGTGAGTGGCTTACAAGCCATTTAAGCAATCTTCAGCCTTCTACACTCACTTCAACGCTCTAAAAACCATTAAAGAGGCTTTTGAAGGAAGATCTAATGGGAATTCCAAGTCAAGAAAGCTTTGATGACCAAACCACACAGCAAAAAGTAGAGAATTGAACAGAGAACTGTTGTAAGTGGCTTACAAGCCATTCACTCGCTCAAGCAGCGATCTACAATGAGCTAACTGCCTTCTACACTCACTATAACCATTTAGGATACTTTTAAAGAAATATCTAATGGGATTTCCAAGTCAAGAAAGCTTTGATGGCCAAAGCACAGAGCAAAGAGTAGAGAATTGAACAGAGAACTGTTATGAGTGGCTTACAAGCCATTCACTCGCTCAAGCAGCCATCTACAATGAGCTGACTGCCTTCTACACTCACTATAACCATTTAGGAATCCTTTGAAGGAATATCTAATGGGATATCCATGTGAAGAAAGATTTGATGGCCAAATCACATAGCAAAGAGTAGAGTATCGAATAGAGAACTGTTGTGAGTGGCGCACAAGCCATTCACTCGCTCAAGCAGCAATCTACAGTGAGCTAACTGCCTTCTACAATCCATATAACCATTAAGGATACTTTTGAAGAAATATCTAATGGGATTTCCAAGTAGAGGCCAAACCACACAGCAGAGAGCGCCCTGCAGTTACTAAGGCACAATTAACCATAATTTAAAACAGTCTAAATGGTGATTAGAAAATAATATTTTGATTCAAGTGCTTTGGCAGCGATTAAATGATTAATTTCGTGTGTTAAACATTGAGATTTTGTTGCTGTTTTGTTGAATGATTGATGCGTTTAGTTTAATTCTTTGTCGGTCACATTTTCCTTAAACAAATATCTGCAGTCTCTAGTCTATGTACAGTTGGCAGCTGTTTTACATATTTTATAGTTAAGTTGCTCCTAAAAGAACGCAGAGGGAGAGGGAGAGTGAGAGTGAGAGCAGAGGAGAGGCAAGGAGCGGGTCTTAGTTATGTGTCACACAAAATGGCAGTCGCTAAGAGCCCGCAAAACTACACTACACATATGTAAGTATATACAATGCTATATACACACACACAGTGGGTGTGTGTGTGTGTGGGTGTGTGTGTTAGTTAGTTGTAGTATATAGTATTGGACAGAGTGCCCGCCCACACTTTCGAGTGCTACTTAAAGTTGGCAGCGGGTCTCCGACGGCAATAGCAATGGCAATGGCAACATCAATGGCAACGGAAAAGGCAACGGGACAGGCAACGGGACAGGCAACGGCAACGGCAACTCTGGAGGCAGCCATTGAGCAAATTGTGTTTCCATATAATATAACATCACGTCGATTTTGGGTAACCCAAACTATATACATAAACATATGCACTGGTATGCACTGCTCTGTGTGTGTGTGTTTGTGTGTGTGTGTGGGCAATGGCCAAACCCTCTCACACACACACAGTGGCACACACAGTGGAATCGTCTACACCGAGTGAGACCGCAGTGGAGGCGTACCAAGGCCTGGCGACAGTGAAACCCCATAACAAAAACCTAAATATGCGGTCCTGTAAGGAAACCCTCTGTGCGATAAAGGGTTAGCCGCGCTTGGTGTCAGTTTTGGGGTCGGGTTTTTCGGATGGTCGCTGGCTTTTCTTCGACGCCACACCACACACACACACACATGCTCTACGCCCTGCCCCCCATGTAACGGCATTCGTTGTTCGTTTGCCATTGCCATTGCCATTTACTTGAACATTCTCGTCTGGGCCATCAGGTGGCTATGGCTGGCTATGGACCCTAACACCCCTCTCCCCCCACCTCATACACTGAGTGAGCTGGGCTGTGTGTGTGTGTGTGCGAGAGTGGCGGGGCATAAAGCGGTGCCATTGGTGCGCCACAAAAAGCTTTCATGAGTCGTTGTTGTCGTCGTCGTCGTCGTCGTCCCAACGCTCTGAACTTATTTTTTACCATTTTTGCCTTCTTCGTTTTGTTTTTTTCTTCTTTCTTTTTTCTTTTTTTTTTTTTGGGTACCGCATTGTGGGGAGATTCTGGTTGGTGGGGTTTCCAGCTGGAAAGGGAAGCTCAGCAGAGCGGGGAGGGGGCCGGTTGCCTACCAATGCAGCGCTTTCCTTAGTCCGATTTAGGAGATTTTTTTTCTCAACAGGGTTGGCAATAAACTTGATTTTTTTATTTAATTTTAAAAACAATTTTTTTAGAAATATTTTTCAATGTGTCTAGGCAATGAAAATTTCATATTTTATTTACCATAAATTTTTTTTCATTTATTTAAATTCTAAAATCAATTTTTTCAACATTAAAATTTAAAAAAAAAATTCTTTTTAAATCACCTACAACCGGTTGACTCTTGGCCATGGTTATGACCATTATCAATGGGCTTGTCAACCCTGCTATTTAGTAAATTTTTTACCTTAAACACCTCGCAATGTTTTCTTGGTTAAAATGCCGTTGCCGACGGTAAAAGCCAACTTTGGCTGTGTTTTACCGTCGGCATTGCAATTGCCCTGGAAGCTGTCGCTTGGCTCAGCCAAGTTGACTTGCTGCCACGCCTCCCCCACCCCCTGGCCCCTACCACCCGCCCACCGCAATGAAAACGAAAGGCGCTGCCGAAGAAAAACTCAGCAAACGCGCAACAATTTCTCACCACAAGACGTTCTACAGGCAAGAAAAGAAAAAAAAAAGGAAAAGAAAAACAACAACAAGAAAAATAAGAAAACAACAAGGAAAAACCCAAGCCGGTTTCTCTAACTCACCACAAGGCCAGGGCGACCGAGTGCATGGAAAGGGCGCTCACACACACACACACACACACACACAGAGATCAACCCCCTTTTGAACGCTTGAGCCAACGAATCAGGGGAAATGCCATCAAGTATATGAAGAAGCCCGAACGTCAAAACTCACTCAACACACACACTTGGAACTCACTCAATGCATTGAGAGAGTCATTCGGCGCCTGCGTTAGACGCAGACAAAGCAACAACGACGGACGACGCAACGCGGACGAGCAACCAACAACCAACAGCTTCAGCAAAGCATTTGTGTTGCCTACTTTTCAGAGCGCACACTGAACGGATGCTGCAATGCGATTTTAACCAGCCAGGCTAGCGACGTGAGCGAATTACTTTTCAGTAAACACTTTGCGGTTTAATAGTTTTCAGAATTTACCGTTTGATTGGTGCTATTGCCAAAAGTGGCGATTAAGTGTGTAGAAACAAATAACGTAGCAACGTAGCCAGTTAAATATTTATTTAATTAATATCTAAAAATATTTTTTAAGGCCTCAAATTATGCGTCGTTTTATTTCAAATGTTTTTAAAAGTTTTATTTATTTTTCTTGAATTTTATTTGTCCTTAAACATTGAAAATTAAACACAGGAACAGAAATTCGTCCTTCTAATCAATATTAAATGATTAAAACCTCGACGTTGGTTTTTGATCAGCTTTAATTAATTATAAAGGTCGATCGGCTAAGCAGTCTGTAGGCTGTAGATTAAACTATTTAATGACAGATAATCAAGGGAAATTAAATTTATAATACAGCTAATGGCCTGACCCTCTGATCCCATCCTTAAGGTAGTTGAACCCTTAAGGAATTCAACAAGCTGCCAACTCCTTCAACTGACTATTAAAGGTCGATCGGCTCAATTATCTGTTCCATATGATGACAGAAATGGGAAATGAAATTCATAATTAGAGTGAAGGCTGCCTAATGGACCCCTCTGATCTTGATACCCGAAAACGATAAGCTGTCAACTCCTTCAACTGACAATTAAATATTCCAATTCTCTCTGACTGATTTAATTGGCCGCGAAAAAAAAAAAAAAACAAAATACCTTGACATACCCAAGAGAATCCCCCAGAATCCCCCGATTCCAGGCATTTGGCAAACCGCAGTCAAACGAAAATAGCGTAAAATCCCAACCTCCGAATACAAAAACAAAACGACAAAATAAAAAGATCAAAAACCAAAGCAGCCGCTGTCCTCGTGGCTCACACGGTAGCAGTTAATAAAGACTTTCAACCCAAACCAATCACTTATCCATCCAGTCATTGCTACAGGTGAAAGCAGTTACGGGGCGCGTGTGTGTGTGGGTGTGTGTGTGTGTGTGTGTCAAGTGTCTGTCATATCAGCATTTACATGTATTTTGTATTTGCCGTAGATTTGCAAATTGTTTTGGCAAATTTGTAACTGTACAGAGCTGACAGGCTGTGTGTAAGAGAAACCCCCCCTTCCCCACCTTCCCTGCGTTGCCTGGTTGTTCTGCACGCACAATACGCACAAATTTACCGTTACACAAGTGTTGTCAACACATTACAGTGAGGGTGAGCAGGCCAAGGCGTAACAGGCCGCAAGTTATTACCAAAAGAAAAGCGGCGAAAAAAAATTGCCAGCTGAGGGTGGACTGTAGCATACTTTTCTGGGCCGCCACTCCAAGGGAGGGCGGCAGCACTCGTCCCGGCTGTTTGGCATTTGGCAAACATATTTTCGCAAATATTATAAATAATTTTAAACGCACACCTTTCGCCCCCCCATTCAACACACACACGCACACGCACGCACCGACCCACTCAATTCATACGTCGTTTTTTTTTTTTTTTTTTTTTTTTTGGCCAACCCAACCCTCGTGTGCCCTAACGGCGTATTGACGAGGACGAGGACGACCCTTGGTGTATTAGTGTCGCATTGACACGTAAATTGACATGAAATTGAATCAATGCTGTAATATGTCCTTTGGGGAGGCAAAAGCCCGCCACTGGGGCCGGAGGACGATGACTTTAAAATTCACTTCTTCAGACTAAATTGAGCTGTGTAGGCTTGTCCTCGTCCACACCTTCTCCTCCTGCTGCTGCTGCTGCTGTTGCTGTTGCTGCTGCTGTCAGGCAGCCTCCTCCTTATACTGTCCTGTGACTGTGACTGTGCAAAGTTGCCTGTCCGTCTGTCTGTCTGTCTGCCCGCCTGTTTGATTTCATGTACTAAATCATTTCTTCAACAGCTGAGGCAGCCAGTTTATTAACTTGTTTCAACTCGGCCAGCATTTAACCCTTTAAGGTGGCCCAAAAAGGCTTAAGGAAAATATTTTCTAAATTTTTTTATTGGTTTTCAATGAGGTAGACGGACAGCTCTGGCAATTGAATGCAGATCGAATCGACTGAGGAGTTCAGTTCTCCTACATTCAATCAACCTAAAGGTTCCTTTGAGATTTTTCCAGATTTAACCAAGAAAACTTTAATTAGTTTGTTAGTTAAATGATTTTTTATTTTTTTTTAATTTTTTCCTGGTTGATTGACTAAGTTTTCAACCCTTTGCCAAGGACCTTTAGACTGTTTAACTAAGAGAAAATGTAAAGCAAATGCAGTTGCTTCTAAACGGGTGGGATTTTGGTTAACATTACTTTGATCTTTGGCTTTAGACTTTGACAAGGCATCACACACACACAGGCACACACACACACACACACACACGGAAAGGGTTTTCAACTAAATAATCTTGAATAAAATATATAAAATGTCAAGAGCCGGCATTTTGGTTCGTTTTTTAAGCTCTTCGACGACAAAATGCTTGGCAAAAATTAATTCGAGCAGAAAATTCATTTACCAAACTCTTTCCACGTGTGTGTGTGTGTGTGTGTAATTATGCACACATGTGTGTACTTGCGAAGCTGGTTCGCTGAGTTTTATGACATAAATTACATCAAGCGCAAAATTTTAATATAATTTTCACTAAAAACGCACGGAGAGCGCGTAAAAAACTTTTCTTTTCTGCGTTTTTTTTTTCTTTTCTTTCTTTTTTGGTTGCTTCTTAGTTACTTGCAGCCCTGAGGGCGGGCGAAACTTCAAAGGGCCAGAGAGAGAGAGAGAGAGAGGTGTATGCGTGTGTGTGAAACAGGATATCCGCTACGGAAGCAACAAATTTTCCACTTTTCCACACACACACACAGACAGACACAGGCACACTCGTCTGTCATGACTTTAGATCTATAGCTACCTTACTAAACAGCAGCAGCAGGAGCAGCAGCAGCAGCAGCAGTGGCAGCAGCATCTGAAGAAGACCAAAATGTAGAAAAGTAGCAGGAAGGAGAGCGGCTTGTCTGACTGCCTGCCTGACTGCCTGGGTGTGGAGTTGAAGGAGTCAAGCATATGTACTTACTAACTATATGCACACACACACACACACACACACACACACACACACACACACACACACACATATCCATATATATTTATATATATTTATTTATCGTGACATCGCCTGGCGGCACTTTTTTGCCCAAAACTTTGTATTTTTTTTTTTCTCTATTTTTGTTGGCGCAACTATTTTTTGAAGAGTCTTTTTAATCATTTGCCAAACTTTCTGTGACACACGACAGAGACAGAGAGAGGGAGAGAGAGAGAGGGAGAGAGGGAGAGTGAGAGGGACGCCCCATACATGTCCTGTCAGGTCCTTGGGCTTTGCCTTTTAGTTTTTTAATGTAATTTTGAGACTTTTTCGTGCTTTTTTACTTCGCTTCACTTTCCTCCTTCATTTTGTTGTTGTTGTTGTCACATTTTGCACTTCTCTTGTGTCGTTGATGAAAGTTTTTTAAAATTATTTTTCCCAGTAAAAAGCATTGAAGAAAGCTAGAAAAGCAGCCAAAGCCAAAGGTCAGAAGATGGCTGATGGCTTCAAGGCATTTCAAGTGGGTTAGTGACTCCTCAGATTTACATTTCTACAGATCAACTGTGATCAACCAGTAAGAAAAAACTGATTTGAAACATCAACAAAAAATCAAAAAAAAAAAATGTTTTTTAACCCATCACAAGACAAGAGCTTTAAACTACCCTCTCTCTCTCTCTCTCTGTGTGTGTGTGTGTGTGAGGTGGGTGGGTGGCAGCTCATAAATTTCATAGAGAAATTGTTAAATTTTAATAAAATCAAAGCGTATCAAACGCGATTTGTTCACCAGGCGACGGCAACGGCAACGGCAACGTCGAAGGCTTCGAGTCAACCAACCAAACATTGAAACTTTCAATTCTCTTAGTGGGCCGCCCTGGCCGCCCTGGGCGCTTTGGGCTCAATGTGCTTCGCATTGTTGCTGTTATTGTCGTTATCCTTGTTGTCGTTATCCTTGTTCGCAGTCTGGTTATATCGCGTGTTTATTGTTGCAACAGTCGCGCGGGGCTCTTTAAAATAATTTAAGGCTTCGCCTGCTGCTGTTGTTACTAGAGAAAGGGATGCTGCCCATGACTGACTGGATGCTGAGGGGTTGGCAGAGGGGGGGGGGGGGGGGATGGCAGGGCATAAGAAGTAAAGAGGGTTTGAACTTTGGCCTAAGGGGGTTGCCTTCACTGTTTGCTGTTGCTGTTGCTGTCGTTGCCTTCACCCATTGTCATATCGATGCGCATTTGAGTCTTCATATCGTCAACGTTTTGTGACTCGTTAAAGGATTAAAATCATTTTAATGGATTTTTCAAGCTGTTGTTTTGTTGTATAATTGTTGCCGTCATTGTGTGTGTGTGTGTTGGTGTCCTATTTATGAGCAGCACAAGGCGCATTTGACATTTATCAAAGGAGGCAACGCATATCAAACAGCCATTCAGTTCAGTCAGTCAGTCAGCCAGTCATTTGTCATCGACTGGAGGTCTTAACTATGCTTCAGCTGCCCCTGCATTCTCCATTCCAATTCGATGCAAAAATCCCTGCCATTTGCTGCTCTTGAAATCACATTAAATCACCTTAAACAGCTCCCATTTGATGATCTCATATTGCACAGAGCAGCCTCTGGCTGTCATACAAAATCATCTGCTTGATTATCCCCAAAATTGGTTGGAAAATCCTCTAAAAATTGAATCATTAAACCAAACCCAGAGCTGCCCTCGGGCTGTAACCCCCCCCTGGGTGGCCAGAAACCCTCGTTTATTTACAGCCGTCAAGCCTCGCGGTTACAATAGACAAGACCTAAGCTCACCTGTAAATCTGTTGAAATGATTTTGCCAGATATTGATACCAAACAGGCCGAGGCAAAGGGGGTAACACAAGCCCTTGAGGCCATTTACAAAGCCGCTTAGTTGCCTTAAGCTGCTGCCTGGTAACCTGAGCTGTTATGGTGTTGCATGTTGCATGTTGGATGTGAATTGTTGTTGATAAAATTTTCCACCTACCTGGCAACTTGAATGGCAAACCGGCCATAAGTGGATCCGGTCCAAAGCGTTGCGGACCAAAGGCGAAAGGATGAAAGCCCTGATGGCGAACCTTGGAGCGTGGCTCGCGCGGTCCATCGACCGTCACCTTGATGGCCTTCGTATAGGTTGCAATCTGTATGGGATTCGTTGATATGACAATGGTCAGTGTGAAGCTTTTGCCTGCAATTACAAATGAATAAAGCGGTTTTTTTTCTCTCAGTGCATCGAACGCAAAAAGGTTAATTAGCCCGCATTGCATTTTAAATGTTGGCCCATGAACCCATAACTCTCTTTGCCGAGTTCATTTTTGGGGTAACGCAAATGAGTTTTGCACAAATCACAGAGGATGTTACCCCCCCTCACCTCCCCTCCCCACAGTCAAGCCTGCTCTCCAGTCCAGCTGCTGCCGTTGCAATTATGCTGTGTGAATTTATAGATTTTCTATGGCAACCACCTTTCGGAATATTCCCATCGGCATGATGAAGCGGGCAAAAAATTTAAATGCGGAATTTTTGGCGGAAAATATTGTCTGGGAAAATGTATCCCCCTTCCCCACCGCCTCTGTAGCGCCCAAAAACCAAGCTAAACGAACGAATGAATGAATGAATCAATGAAATGACAGAACCAACGACTGAATCACTGAATGAATGACTGAGTGAGCAAGCGAGTGAGTAAGCGAGTGAGTGAGTGAATGCATAGAAAGCAAAGAGCTTGAGCTGAGGACAACCGACCAGCTAGCTATGTACGTTCTACGAATAGTTGTCATTGCATTTGCTTTATGTCTTTGCCACCTCCGGTTACCTACTCACTTGGACTAGAATCTCATCAAGAATGCAATGCAATATTAAGTAGCATGCGGCGACTTTGACATGGCAACTATTGTGGATGGCTGGCTGGATGGCTGACTAGCTGGCTGGCTGGCATGCCCAACACACGCACACCGGTACCGGTAGCGGCCCCTTGTCTGCCACTAATCTAAGCAAAAATGAGCTGCCATGACATCCATTTCAGCATTAGCCCAGCAGAGCTCAGTCATGCATATTTGGAATATTCATAAAGCGCAAATTGCGAGTCGAATACAGATTTCAGTATTTGAATTCCCATTCAATGGGGAAGTGAGAACGATACACACACACCCACCCACCCACACACAGAGAGAGAGGAAGCCTAAGAGGCAGACAGAGACAGTGAGATATCCCTGCCGGGGCGTGTGAATACAAAATTCATTTGGCAAACATTTTATGAATGCCAGCGGGGAAAAAATTCTTCGAGTTAATCAGTTGAAGGAGGGCAACGGCATTGCTATAAACTCAGTCAACCCGGGCAACTTAAAACCTGAAAGATATCAGCCAAGATGAAGACCAAACTGGCAAAGGGCTTTCGCACTTCGAAAAAAACGAACCAAAAAAGCACTTTAGACGACGATTCTAGTGGTTAAGTTGATAGCTGGAAAGATTCTTGGAATTCAGTCCCTGGAAACCCTGATTGATGTCAGTAAATAATATTTTTCTCCTTGATTAACTAATCTGTCTAAAATGGGTTAAGAAATTGGCCCCCTGGCTAAGCCTAATTGAATTCTCTCAAGTCTTTGTTCTAAGAATTATGGGAAATTAATGAATTTTCGCCCCAACCTAGTAGACTTTTAAGCGTTTTTGAAATTTACAGCTCTTGAACATCATTTGAGTTGGCTCTTTCAGGGCAAAAGACCAACAGAAAACGAAAAAGAAAAATTAAAATAAATAAGAGAAAACAACGCACTGGCGAAAGCAAGAAAAAACAACAAAAAACAAAAGGCAAACAAAACTTCTTAGATTAATATTAAATTAAACGAAGCATGCAAAAAACGCAACAAGGCGGTAATCATTAAGACAAAAGGCAACAACAACAGCAGCAGCAGGAGCAACAGCAGGAGCAGTGAACAGGACACCCAAAAATTGTAACCAGCAAAAGAGCAACTCAGATGAAGATGAAGACGCAGACGATGATGACGACGGCGAAGACGACGAAGAAAGAAACCCCAGAAACCTACACACAAGAAAACAAATGAACATAAACAGGCGAAACGAACCAAGAAAACCAACAAAATGAAATGAAACTTTTTTAATTATGCGCCCTCAGCAGGAGCAGTGGCAACGGCAACGGCAACAGAGGCGTCGTCACTTGTTCTTCAAAGGCAGGGGGGCCGGAGGTCAGGAAAGTGGCCAAGACAAAGGCCCACACAGGGCCGCCATCCTCTGTCTGTCAGTCTGTCTGTCCATTTATCCCTGCATCCCAGGCGTCCGACACGGCTTTTGCCAAATGAGCAAAAATTGCAAATAAATCTGTTGGCTGTGTAAGCAAAAAAAAAAAACAAAAAAAAAAAAAAACTGAAAACTGTTGGCCATTTTACAAGGACTATCGTCACCATGCTAAGGCCCTTGTCCTGGGTGTTAGTTGTGAGGCGTGGCAGGCAACAGCAGCAGCGGTGGCGGCGGCGACAAAGAACTTTTGCCTGCTAATAAGATGAAAAACCATTAAAAGTCGACACAAGTCGCGTCCATTGCCACTGGCGTCACAGCCACTGCAAGGCTACATCGGACAGAGGGGTGTGAGAGGTTGGGGAGCACCAAGGAGATGGGAGGGGTGTGAGCTGCTACATTGGGTTAAAATGTTGTCATTTTCGCAACAAAGCAGAAATTATCACCACTTTGCAAAAGGCGACGACGATGACGGCAAGGACGATGCTAAAATTCCTTCCTTTTTGCACCCTTTTTAAAGGCACAAGCTGTGACTGTATGTGGGTGTATGGCTGTATGGGTATGTGTGTGTGTGTGTGTGTAGACGCTAAGTGATTTTAAAACAAAGTTTTTCAAACGTTTAACCTTACACACATAGCAAATGTCTCTTCATACAGTAAATACTTTAATTAAAAGAATTTTCCACACTCCTTCAGGCCTAGCCATGATGCAATTAGATAAGGTAGCTCGTGCCTAGGCCTTGTCTTTGGCCATTTAATGCTTCTGTGTATGCTGATTAACTTTAACTAATTTATGAAATCAAAAAATCATCTTTAAAGCCTTGAAAATTAAGGAAAAGTGTCCAAGATCTTTGGAGTTAAGGTCTGTCATGATGCAATTAGATAAGGTAGGTCGTACCAAGGGCAAGAGAAGTGAAATCCCAGCGTTGTCTTAAACCATTTAATTATTTGGCCTTGCTTATCAACTTTATCTAATTAATGAGATCAAAAAAGCCTTGGAAATCGAGAAAAATTTCCTAAGATCTTCATAGTTAAGTTCTACTGTCTGGGATTTTAACTTTCGATGCTGATAATGAATGCAGCAGCTACAAAAGTGCCAGAGTAGAGCAGCAAAGACAACAAGGGTTCGTTGCCACACACACACACACACACACACACACAGACACACAACACACATTACAGTAGGCAATTTAATGGTCTTGCCAGCGGGGAGGCTAAAATGGCAGAAGGCGGCGGCGGCGTCGGCTGGTGGGGCTGGCTGTAGACTGGAGCTGTTAATGTCGTTAGTAGCATGGCGCCATAATTATAATTTGACATAAGACAAGAAGTCTGAGGTTGACAACAAAATGACATTTTAAATACACAGTAAGGCAAAGCCAGCACGTAAAAGAGCTTCACAGTGAACGGACCAAGGCCCAGCAATAGCAACAGCAGCAGCAGCAGCACAAACAGGGCCAACAGCTCAACCCCTACATAATGGGCCCGTTGACACCGCCAACTTCGACTCGGATGTGCGTATTTAGACACTTAACAGATCATAATTTTAACACTTTGCCTAATGCCATGAGAGTAGAAGCTTAATGTGATGATTCCAGGGGGGGTTTGATGGTGCTGCCGGTAGAGAAAAGTGTTTGCTAGGGGCAGGGCTACTGGACAGGAATTGTATATTAATGAGTTGACTTACTCACTCAAGACTCAAGACTTAATATTAATAAATTGCTGTTGGGCAACGTCTTTAAGGTCCCACAGGGGGAAACAATTAAGTTGGTGGCCAGACAGTTGCACTTTGCAACTTAAACTGCCAAATGAAACAGAAAAAACATTTCCACTGTCTAGAAATATTTACTTAGCTGGCTGACAGCTGGTGACTTGTGTTGGCTGTGTTTGTCTGGCCAAAGGACCCAGATTTCACTGTATGAAAAGCCATTTCTTGTCAACCATAAATATTCATATGTATGGCAAACAACGCTCGGCTTTTGCTTAAAAAATGAACTCTGACAAGTCAGACTGCTCTGTTGTTGCTGTCTGACTCCCTCCCAGACACAGGCAGCCAGATTCATCAGATATGAAAGATCGATGTCCAACAAGACTTTCGTCTGTGATCTTCACAGTGATTGTCCCAACCCCCTTTGTAGTTACTCCATTCAGTCTCTCAGGGTATCCATCCGGTTGGTTTTAATTCAAAAGAAAAAGCAAAAAAAAAACGCCTGAAAGGGCAAGATTTAATAAACATAAATTTTAACCCTTTTTAGCGTGACTTTTAGCTGCTGTTGCTGTTGCCGTTGCCGTTTTGTTGACATCCGTTTTGTTATATGGCATTCGTTTAAACCGATTTTGGTGCTCCATAACCCGCCCCCCTTCGTGTGCCCCCAGGGTCTGGGTCTCAGTTGGTTGTTGGCTTTACCAGCTACAAATTATCAGTGTAGAAAGTTTCTCGCATGCCAACACACAGAGCACCAACTGCAATGGCAATGCCAGACAGGCAGCAGGCAGCAGGCATCAGGCAGCAGAAGCAGCAAAAAGGAAATTAAATTTCCAAGCAAAGTCAAAAATTATATTGGCAATAAATGAAGACGCAGCAGACGGGACGCGACGCTACAATACGCAAGTAGTCCGCTCTCACCTCGCAATTACTTTCGTTCTACATGAACAACCCACCAGGCTGGTGGCTGCCACCATCGCCTAAGGACATGACTTGCCAAAAGAAAGAAAAGCAGCAGCAGAAGCAGCAAAAAAAAAAAAAAATTACACACAAGTGAGAAAAATATAACAAAAAAAAAACTACCAAAGTCTATATGCTCTTTAGGGGACAAGAAACATCATCATTTCTACAGACAAAGGACACTGATATACCTAGGAATCAATGGGCCTCGCCTCTTCGAAAAAAAAAAAAAAAACCTTCATAATGTCTTTGAACCGCTTTACGTAAATCGGACTTTAAGAAATCCCCATATACCCCAGGGCCAAAGTGTATTGTTATGAGGCGAAAGACAGGAAGCCGGAATCGACGTTTATTAAAACGGATACTCGAGACAACTGTGCGGCGACGGCAATGGCAACGGCAATGGCAACGCCAACGGCAGCATGGCAATGGCGTTGGCGACAAGGACATAATTCTCTTGGCTTTACAAACAATGTCCTTGGGGCTGGCTGACTGGCTGGCAGTTGATGCTGACTAGCTGATAAGCCGTCGACCGTCCGACCATCAAACGAGCCCTCAAACTTTGCAAATGGCCAGCGGCAAAATGGCCAAAGAAAAAAAAAAAACAAATAAATAGAAGAAGAAGAAGAAGCCGGTTTTGTCCACAAAACCGTAGCCGGGCTCGCTAAATTGTAATTTCCAAGATTTAAGCGTGAACAATAAATGTCACATAATCTGTAAGTAGCTAAATAAAAAGGCCCAAAGTCAGTCAGTCAACTGAGAGGGGCCTGGAGCCATGCAGAGTCCAGAACCCTCAACTTGTGTTTCATTCTCTCTCTGCTATTTAATTTAATTTATCGCATTTTAAACACGGCACCCTCCTCGAAGTAACAAAATAATAATAAAGTAATCGCCAAACGAAAGCGAACACAACGCAATACAACAAATTTTCTTGTCCGACATATTGATTGTGGTTCTTCCATGGGTTCTTTTTTAAGCGATTTCTCTTTATTCGATTATAAATCATTGGATTGTTTTGACTCGGAACATATTTGTCTATGTGGGAGGGAAGGGAAAGCCAATCACAGCAATCGTCTGTGAAAAAATCTGTTTTCCTTACAAATCAGAAGTTTTTAGCTTCTAAAACTGCCGATGATAGTTCACCTTGACTATCGTACAATTTTTACAATCAAATATTGACGACAAAAGTTTGTTTAAATGAATTTGGACTAAAGAAATTGTCCTAACCAAGAAAGAAACAACTGCGACCCTAAGGAACTAAATTCAGAGTTGAAGGGACACCGAGATCTGCGCAAGACTATCGGCAACTGACGTCTCAAACGATACAGCTGAGGCAGGGCAACACTCGATAGTATTGAATCTTAGAGATGGCCTTTCGCGCGATATTTTTTGCACTTCTAATTGACACTGAGTTATTAGTCATTCGCAGCCACCGGTGGGTCAAAGGGCTAAACAGTCCATTTGGTTCACCGGTTGGTCCCGGGTTCGAATCCTGGTATCGGCATGGATGTTGTATTTGTCTTTGTCAATAATTGTTGTGCTGTTTGTTCTGTTGTAAAAACATCACAATAATTAATTAGAATTAAGCAAATAGATTTGTAAATTAGTTAAGAGAACTTATCATTCATAATTAATTGTACAAACACAAACGCTAATACGAAACACTAAAAAAACGCGCATTGATAAAAGAGATGATAAGGGAAACAACAAACTTACAAGACCAAGACTACCCACCCCTTCCCCCCGCCCCGGGAGGAGGAGTGTATAAACAGATGATAATTGTGCATACAGAAGAAGGTTGCAAAAAGGATGGAAGGATGAAAGGAAGGAAGGAAGAAAGGAGGAAGCGGGATGTCAACAACAATTCCCCCCCCCCAGGCGGCTGCTTGATGGTTAAGATCACACCACTCAATAACAACAACTAGACGACTAAAGACCACCAAATAAAGAAAATCATAAAAGGGACACGCAGAAGAGTAACGTAGGAGGAGGGAGAAGAACTAAAGAAAGATCCACGAATGTAATTGAAATTAAATAAAAAATAAATTTTTTTTTTTTTTAGCCAGAATGATCATTAAAATATTTCAAATATGATTTAGGGGTCGAACCATATCTACATGGCCGATTCATGTAAATTCCGGGAAGACATCACTACTGCTTCTTGTGTTGTGTCTCTCACTTTGATAACCCCGAATTTTACAGACAATGTGGCGCCTTTTACTAGAACTAGAAACTTCGTTGGAAGCATTTCCTCATCATTCTTTCTTGAATCCATCAGGAAATAATGCTCTGGACTGTAGACTTGCTAAGTTGATGTAATTTAATCATAAATTCGAACTCTTCTCTTGTATTACTTGGACCCATCTGGAAAAACGAAATTTTAATGCACCATATACCATGAAAGTCTCTTCCAAATGTGTTTAAAAACATTGCAAACTCATTACCTTAAAAAAATTAGCCAATAATTCTTCGAATACAGAATGATTTATCAGTTGCTGGTTGAAATAAGCTGTGGAAGCGATTTCGTCAGGTTTTTTTTTTAACAATATAAAAAAAAATTTGTAAAAAATAATTAAATTCATATTTGTTAAGTTAAAACATTGCACCAACAAACTGCGTTAAAATTTGTTAGAAAACTTTCTTAGTTTAGCTATAATGACATCTTAAAAAATTGTTTCCTGGGTGGTGAAATATGCTGTGAGTCGCTGTATGTGCTTTCTAAAGTTTTACATTTACATCAGCCAGAATTTATATTTTTATTCCTATTTATTATTATAAAAAACAAAAAAGCTAACAGAAAAAAAAAAACCTTAAACTTTCTTCCATAATCACTAAACTGCATTTGATCCACAGACCTCATGCTTAGTGAGTCGACCGTCTACCCTCTGACCTATCAAACTAGGAGAAGCTCAGGCAAAATATGATTGATTATAACTCTAATAAAGCCCTGGCCTTTGACATTCTAAAAATAGATTTTACAAATGTTGTAATTAGCTTATGCAATTGACTTTTGCTAGACTCACAATTAGCTGCTGTGGAGTTCACCATGCGGAGGTCTTTATACCAAAACTCCAAACCATTTTGCTTGCTTGACTCACAGGTCCATTTGCTTGATGAAACTTTGTGAAATGTTTACTAAATGAGCACAAATATCGATAAAGACAATAATTGTCTGTCTAACTACTTATATCGCTTGCTTATCGATATTTGTATCTCTAACTAATCGGCTGCAACCTAAACAACAAAGAATTCCCATTTAAATAATTGGAAAATCGGTTTAATTAAAGTGTTTGCCTGCTAATGCGTTAGGTAATTAACGTTTGTGACCTCAGAATTGTTTTTTTGTTACATCGCTGTGCCAAAAATAAACTGGCAAAAAACTATCGACAACTGACTGATGAGGCAATTGGTTTCCCGCCAGTGACCGGCCATTAATCATAACAATTACCATCAATAGCATTTGTTAGGCTATCAAGTTTTCATTTTTATCCACGCGGAAGCCACAATAACTCTGCAAAGCAAAGCGATGAGTCTGCCGCATCAAGGATCGATGGGATCTGCACCCAAAATGGAAGATGAACGGCAGCTCGGTAATGGGCAACCGATTGACAAACAACGAGACTTGCAGTTGTCCAATTGCCATCAGGCAAATGTCTCAGGGCAGCCACTCCCAGAGCATTTGCAGCAAGGCACGCCGGCTATGGTCTTGATGCCAAACCAAGCAGCTGGGCAGATGGCCACACAAGTGTCTGTGCCCGTGTATAGCTACGTGCCGGGATACATGCCAATGCAGCCAATGTCTGCCCAAGTGCCATGGAACCAATGGCATTCCTACCCTGGCCAGGCACATCAATATCCGGCCCAGCAACATCTGTATGCGGCTCAACCACATTCCTACTATGGCCAGGGAATGACTTACTCAGGCGGATGGGTTCAAGTGCAACCCAATGCAGCCCAGTCGGCGGCGCCAACTCAGAGCTATGATATGCCCATCACTGATCAAGCTTTGGACCTAGAAAAACAGTCTCGTAAGTAATTTTTTCCAGCCATCAACAGAAGGATCTGAGGATCTCTCCTTGTCAACTTTGCAGCATTGAAACGCAAAACCAAGAAGAATGAATCTCAGGGCGACTCAAACCAAATGGAAATCGCCACTCAGAAGTCGGTAGCGATTAATTGCAATCATTTCGAGTCTGACGCGTCTTTAAATACTTTGGGAAGCTCTGCATTTGAGTATTCAAGCTCCATCGGTTCGCTATCTAATCCAGATGACGATGAAGCTTCCATAACCTCAGCTGCCTGGGAGCTCTTGGACAAACTGATTGACGGTGCCCTTTTGACTAACCTCAATTGGTCTGACAATCTAAGGGATTCGCAGACAGCCGATCTTCTTCGATTGGCCGGAACACAGTTCTTGGATGTTATAGCCACCAAGACCTTTCAGTCAAAGGTCAACAGACCTGGAGCCTATTGGCAAATACTTGAGGCCAAGGAGTCTATAACCTTGGCTGCCGAAATAATGGCCAAGGAAGTCACTAAGAAAATGGCAAATCCAAGGGAAATTGGCAATGAAGGCCTCATATTGGCCCTGATCAATCTAATTTCCAAGATCAAAGTGTAGGCTAAGAATTAACAGTTCATTAATCAATGGATGGGACCGGATAACCCACCAAATTATTAATATTTAAGGAGGCCTAAGGCCAAGCAGAGCAACTGTCGGACACGCTGCCCAGTAACATGAAGTAACCATTTTAGTTTCAAGATGAATTTACGAAGAGAGACCACATAGATCTTAAGATCTCAGCACGCCTAGGAGATCAATAATTTTAAGAAAAGCCACATGGATTACCATCTACCTAGGTTGCTTCTAGACGTTCCTTACGCCTTCGACTTTAATTACAGTAACATGAATTAAACTTTTTACTTTCGAGATACTTATAAGACGAGAATCCTTGAGATCATCAGATCCCAGGACCCCTAGGAGATCAATAACTTTAAAGACAGCCACATGGATCAGTATTTACACCTTCAAATGCAATCACAGTGGCCTGAATTGACCTTCTTAGCTTCGAGATACATTTACAACGAGAATCCTTGTGCCCAGCACAGAGATCATCGGATCCCAGGACTCCTAGGATCTTTAAAGTGTAGATCACCATCTAGTTAGGCTGCTACTACACATGCCTTATACTTTCGATCCATAGGGGGTTGAATTTCTCTTGCCCTGTGGGTCCGACTGCTATCTGAGCGTCCTTTGGACCTGCGAGCATATCCTGTTGGCTGTATAATTTAAAATTTCCAAGTAATAAAATGTCTGTCTTATCATTTTCTTTGTTTGTTTGCCAGTTTGTCGGTTTGCTCATAATGTTTTGTTTGCCGAGCTTTTGGCTAACAGCAAGTGCCGTGGTCCTTGCTAGCTGGCAAAAGGATTGCATGCGAGTGTGTGTGTGTGTGCGGGTTAGGACCTCAAAATTCCTTGTCACATGTATGCCAACGTGTGTATGTGTGTGTGTGTGTTGCCTTTAGTCAAAAGGCAGCGGCGAGCAACGCTGCAAATATTTGCCGAGGGACAAGTATGCGCAATTAAAATTTGATTTAATACAAAAGTACACCGCACACACACACACACACACACACAGTTCACTCTGCGTGTGTTTGTTTGTCTGTTTGCAGTTGGCATACAATATCCAATTTCCGAAATTACTTTGCGCATCATCAGTTGGCAAATTCCTTGAGTATCGAATGGAATTTAATTGAAGTCACGATTTTATATAAAATTCAAGCAATTTACACACTCACACACACGCACACAGCCAGGCATATGTGTATAAATAAGTAAATCTGATAACACATTAACACTTCTGTCTGTGTGCGTGTGTGTGTGCGTGTGTGTGTGCGTGTGTTGGTTGCTTGCTTGCTGTTGTTCGCTTTTTTTGGTTTGTTGACTAAAGTCAACCTATGTTTGCTCCTTGCGTCCTTTTTCTCTTGCCTTTTTCTTGCGTTTGATGTTGAATTTTTAATTTTCATTAACATTTTTTGGCTCAGCCAGCCAGCCAGCCACACCGCCCTGACTGCCCTGCCTGCCCTCGCCCCCTTGCCACGAGTGAACAAGACAAGGCTGTGTGTTATCCTCTGTTGGTTAGTTGAGGGGTTTTGCTTTGTATTGAGTGGTTGAGTGGTTGCTTCTTGTATTTCGGTGGTTGGTGACTCCCTGGTCCTGCGTTCTTACACAATTTACTCACACATATGCCCACACACACACGCACACACACAGGCAGTTACAATTAGTATTTGCTGTGCGCTTAATTGATATTTGTATAATGAAATGTGTCATGGACTTTTGTTGCCTTTGCCCGCATCAATTCAAAAGGTGGAAAAGATGATGCCGATGCTGATGATGATGTTGGTGGTGGTGGTGATGATGATGATGATGGTGGCATTATCTCAACTGAGGCGAATTATGCGTTAAATAACTCTGACAGCAGCTACTTCTAGGCTGGAAGCTTCCTAAGACAGATTTCTTAGATTTATTTCTTTAAATTGAAAGGGAACTTCTTAACCATTTGATTAACCCTTTGTATTATGAGTTTTTCGGTATTTTTTTCATTTATTTTGCCAAACAACTCTGACAGCAGCTACTTCTAGGCGGGAACCTTCTTAAGACTGAAGATTTTTACATAAAAAAACATTTTTTGGATTTATTTCTTCTGATTTGTAAAAGAAACTTTTAAACCATTTGATTAACCCTTTGTATTATGATTTTTTCAGTATTTTTTTTTTTTATAAGCAACTATGACAGCAGCTACTTCTCGTCTAGAACCTTCTAAAGACTGAAGGCTTGCAGAGGAAGAAGGATTTCTTAGATTTATTTCCTTAAAATGACAAGAAACTTCTAAGCCCATTGATTAACCCTTTATATTACGCCTTTTTTGGTATTTTTTTCATTTATTTTTCCTAAACAACTTTGACACCAGCTACTTCTAGGCTGGAAGCTTCTTAAAACAGATTTTTAAGATTTATTTCTTGTTATTTTTAAGAGAAACTTCTAAGCCCATTGATTAACCCCTTGTTTAATGACTTTTTCTTAATTTTATTTCATAAATTTCCATTTTAATCTTTTGAAATTAAAATTCCTTAGTGAGCTGGTGAAAAGCCTTCGTCTTGGCAGCCCTCATATGTGATAATTTTTTACCCGAGTTGTGTCTTGTGTACAGTTAGATAAAGTTAATGCTTTTGGCAGTTTGTAGCTGGTAAATTGCAGATAAATTGTCAAGGAAGCTGAAGAGAGAAAACATTATCATTATCCTGCCAAGGGAATGGAAGCCCCCCAAAAGTGGCAAAAGGTAGCCTTGGCTAATGCCGAAATAAGTAGAAAATGCTGCCACCCACGTCCACCTGCCCACACAGCCCGTCAGTCCGACCGCCCACCCGCCTGCCTGCCTCTCCGTCTCTCCGTCTACCAACAACACACACTTATCTAAGCGGGCGGCTGCCTAGGAAATCTGTCAAATGTCAGAGCCAGCAGCGTAGCCAACAGAACGTTCTATTTTTTCTTCTTTCAAGGATTGGGGGTAGGAGGGAGGTGGACTGGTTGGATGGATGGGGAGAGGGCTCATTAAAAAACGTCGTCCTACTCGGCTGTAGTTGACACCTGGCAAAGTTTTCGACAAGCCAGGCGGTATGGTAACACTGTATGCGTGGGTGTGTTGACTGTGCCTGTGTGTGCCTGTGTGTAGGTGAGTGGTTGGTTGGTGGACGAAAGAGAGAGCAGGCAGCGCTGTAGATTCGGCCTTCTGTGCGACCATTTTGGCTGGGTGTTTATCACATTGCTGCTATTAATTAAGCTTAACGAGGTTACCGTTCGCAACCACACCCAGCCGGGGAAGCAGTTGCCCCGTCTAGCGTGCAAGCGAGATGGCTACACCATCTTAGGCAGCGACGAACCAAGCCAAGTCGAGCCAAGCCGTGTGCTGTGCTGTGTTGTGCAAATCCCCACAGGCAAGTTCATAATGAAATTTCGCCCTCATCTCATTAAAAGTCTTAAGCATTTCTCGAGCTGTAAATTGATGCTTTAGTCAAGGGGGGGAACGGGGGGGAGGACAGCAGCCAGTAGGCGGTAAGGAAACCCTTTTTTGTTTGCCTGTTTGCTTGGGTTGTACGAGTTGGGGGCTTAGGATCATCAGATCAGACGCGGCCACGCCTCTCACAAAAGGTGAAAGGCAAAGTAAACACAGAACACAGACAACGACATCGACTTTGGCTTTAGCTTTGGCTTTTTAGCCAGCTGCCAACGTTTTGGCGCATATTTAATTTTTAATGAAGTTTAATGGATGCCGGAAGCTTTAAGGCAACTAAAATGAGCACAAGAAGCCAAGCAACACAAGACAGAGATACAGAGAGACAGAGAGGTAGACAGAGGGACAGAGATGCCGCTTTAATACATGTATGAGACTGAGAAAAAAACACAGCAGCAACAAAGTTGGACCTTCCAAGCTAAAAACCAGGGATCTCACAGTCACGTCTAAGTGGATCGAAATGTATTTGCCAAGCGGTTGAGACTCCTCTGCTCTAGGCTTGGGAATGGGGTGGGGGGAAGGCGCAGGAACTCCAAACAGCTGCGAATTGAACAATTAGCTAAATGACTGGTTAGATGGCACCACCCAACCAACCAGTAATTCCAGCCAAGGGAAACCGAAATCCATATGCCTTGTATCCCAGCAATCAGTTGTCAGGCAAAGAAAATTGCATATTGAGTTTCACTTTACAGTTAATTAACATATTAACAAGAAACTAAGCTTTGACCTGACACACCCTTCCCCCTCTCTCTCTCTCTCTCTCTCCTGGGCACCCTGCAGCCGCCTGCCTTTCTCTCTTGGGCTGTAGAAATTGATGTTGATGATGCCGATGATGATGATGTTGCCTGATGCACTTTGGTAATGCACTTCAAAGTGCTTACACATCAATGCCAACTCATTTACATGAATGCAGCAACAGCAGCAACAACAGCAACAACAACAACAATTACACGTGCCGGGCCTACCAGCCACCCTATGCCTATGCCTATGCCTATGCCTAAAGCTCCACCCACCGCCGCCACCCAACGTCCAAGTGATTGTAATTCATTAGTAGACAACGACCAAATGCATTTCCCATGTGTGTGGATTATGCAGTTTCCGCTTGAATGCAGTTGCAGCTGCCGTTGCTGCTGCTGCTGCTGCTGATGCCGCCATTTTATCTAATTGCACCCACATTACGCATACGCAGCGAGGACCGTATCATTAAAATTACGAATGCTGCGAAACAAAAATGCGAAATCTTTTTAGGTCTGATGGTGGCCCCAACATCTCTCTCTCTCTCTCTCCCGCTTAGCCACAGCAGTCAGTGACCGCCTGGGTGGCCATTTGAGTATTCAGCTTCCACTGAATAGAGGAAACCAATTAAAGCATTGACTAGCATACTTGTTGAGCAACCCTCGCCATTTGATAAGCTCTCTTCCTGCATAAATTTCAACTCGTGCATTTGAAAAAGGGCAGCCCACAGCGTCTGCAGCCTTGACAACTGCAAGTGGCATTAGTTGTAGCACAAGGCAGTCAAATTATTATTATTTTAAGGGCAACAATTGCAGTGTAATGCGTTTCTAGTACAAGGGATTTGTATTTTGTTGGCTAATTGAAATTAAGCAAAATAAACAAAACAGCCCGAGTGGCCAGGGGGGCCAGGGAAATGTCCTGGGATGGACTTGACCCACGTAATCCGTTTGTAGCGCATTAAAACGACTCCGTCAAAGGCTGGGGAGACAAGGCAAATAAAAAGGCAGAGAGAAAAGCCAAAGGAAAGCGAGGAAAATACAAATGAAAAGGGTAACACAGCAGGGCAAATAATTTAAATCCATTTGTACAACATTTGCCGCTGCCTACCAATTGCTTTTGCCCACCTCTCCGTGGCTCTTTTTTCTCTTTTTTTGGCCCGGTAATTAGTAGGAAAGAAAGAGCCAAAACGAAGGCGAAACGAAGGTCGATGCTGGGGGGCGGCCATAATCAAATGTTTAAAAAAAGATTTGCAAGTAAATCCCAAGGAATTATTTGCCACTTGAAACGTTTAAAAATGCCAACAAGAATCCGTTGTCGATCCCTGATGAGGGTGACACTCACACTCACACACACACTCACACATCTCTAAAAAGCCCAGCGAACCCTCGATGACGACCTTTGCCCCGTAGCACACGGAGCTGGGGGTCAGACAAACTTAATGAGCAAATTGTCAAATGCCGCGGCAAAGCGCGCACTTAAACATGGACACCCCCTCCACCCCTCTCTCTCCATGAAGCAAAAAAAAAAATCCAAGAAAAATAAGTTGACGAAAGTAGCAAAAGAAGAAGCAACAGAGATGACGACCATGATGATGACGACAAAGAGATAAAAATACACAAATCGTTGCCGACCTAAGGCGACACCAATATACTCTATAGAAAAATCAAATCTTTGGCTAAAAAAAGAAAGCAGAAAGCCAGGTAACCAGGTGATCAAGCCGATGACATTGCCTGGCATTTAGCTGGACAAACTTCAGCACAAAGTCCAAGGACTCTCAGCTAACAAAGAGCAGAGAAAAATGAAAGAAAAAAACAAGTAAAAGTTGCCGCCACTGTTGTTAGCCATGTTTGGGGATTTGAATAAACAGTTACGCTGATTTAATTTAGGCTGCCTCTGGACAGGGCCAGGACACAGCCAAAGGACAGAGGACAGAGGACCGAAGTAGACGTAGCGAATCATTGGCGAGGAAAAAATTCTATCACAGTATGTCGTCTGTCACCCTTGATTTGATTTTTAAATTGCGTTCGTGATAAATTGACGAAATGAACAGCAATAAGGCCCGCCAAAAAAAAAAATGGAAACAAAAAAAATGGAAAAATGAATGACAAAAAACAGCGGCGGCGTCGGGCAAACTTAAAGAAAATTGACAACTGTCAAGACGGCGCCCCACGAATAGACATATAAAAATTAACTACGGACTACTTATCTTATTTGTTTGACGGGGAGAAAATATGGCAAAATGGCCGGAAGATGGCTGGGCAACGACAACAGAAGGCAGAAGGCAACAGCCAAAGGACAAGAGGCAAGAAAACTTTGTCATCCCAGTAGACCCAGACAGACGACGTTTTGATCTGCGGATGCCATATGGCTGTGAGTTGGTGTGACTGCTGTGCTGTGTGCCCAAGTGTGTCTCGGCCATATCAAGGAGATAACATTCGAGGGCGTCGACAGACAGGAAGCGAACAATCAACGCAAATGATATGCTGAATGGATGAAATGACCATGAAAATAGTCAACGAAAAGAACTTTTCGCCACCGCCCCCCGCCCCCCCAGTGATAAGATAATTATATTTCATAGGTTGCTCACTCACCTCTGCCGCTGCGTCCCACGAATCGTAGATCATTGAATTTGGCCACCTGATTCTTCATGACAGCCGTACAGTTGCGTAGCTCACCGCAAAAGTTCTCATCGTTGCCCGCCCGTATGGTGACAATGGTGCCGTCCATGACCTCACCTAAGGCCAGAACCTTGAAAGCAATTGGCAGCGTCTTGTTCGATCGCCAGTGTGTGGGTAGAGTGGTGCAGACCTAAGGCAAAGGAAGGTTTTAATTGAAATGGTAAAGGAAACTCGTTGCGGACTCACCACATGAGGTGAACCCGTCTTGACCAGCTCGCCAGGATGTTCGGCAAGGAGGACATCGACGGTTCGTTCTATGAGATTCTCGGGTGTTAAATATGGACTTGTATCAATGGGTTTTGTCTTGGCATTGTTGTTGTTGTTGTTGTTGCTGCTGGTGTTGTTGTTGTTGTTGTTGTTTGATTCTGCATTGCGACGTTTCGTGGTGCTGCCAGTTGTATTGTTGATTGTTGCTGCTGCTGTTGCTGTTGCTATTGCTGTCGACGTGGCGACTGTTGCTGTTGGCGAGTTTGCTGTTGCTGTGGCCGTGGTTGTGTGTTGCTGTTGCTGCTGTTGTTGAGTCTGATTCGATGTGGTCGAACTGACCTCAGCAGAAATGTGCATTTTGTGTTGCCTTGTCTAGAGAAGATTAAGGGATTTTCTCTTGGTGATCAACGAGGTTTTAATAAACTCGAAACTTTTCAATATCTGTAGACTCGAACGTCTTCATTTGATAAGCTATGTAAAGACAAAAGAAATATGAAAAATGATTTAGAAAAACTTTTTAAAGAAGTCACTGAAGTCCAACGGTCTTCAATGAAAATCTCATGCTTTGCAGTGTGAAATATTTTGAGAATAAATTTTTTCTCATTTTTTTCGTTATTTTTGTTGCTTTTGTTAACGTTTGTTTTCCTCTTAGCGCACCCACAGATTTTTAATTTTTTTTTTCTTTTATATTCTTTGGTTTGTTGTTTTGTCTGCCCGCATAAGTATGCAACGAATTTTTTATTTGGCTTGACAACTCAATTATTACTGCACTTTGACCAATGAACGATACCAGCTGGAGCTGGAGCTGTAGCCGTAGCCATTGGCCAGCCGATCCCGTGGACAACCGCACACCTTTGCGCACAATTTGCATTTAAGCCGCTGCCAGCGAGCGCAGCTCAATTAAATATTAAAAAATCATAACCATAATGATGAGCCAACAGACCAACAGGCCATCATGAATGCTCTGCACTGATGCCGTTAGCAGGCAGATGAGTTCAACAACTAAGATATATGTGGACAATTGCCAGATGCAGTTGGTGGGTGTGTGTGGGTGTGTGTGTGGGTGTGTGCATTATACCAAATGGATTTACAAGCACACATCACTCAAATGTGAAAAAAAAAATCCAGAAAAAAGCGTTGAGGAATTGGAAACGCCAGCTGTTGCCCGGTTTATGTTTGGCCACCAAAAAATCAACAATCTGCACCAACACACACACACACAGACACACAGCGGCATACAGTGTCAACCGTTTGGCCATGGTGGCAAGTGGAAAAGCCCTCTCGGCTTGTTTAAATAAAAATCATTTGCTGGGCTCCACTGTTCGCGTTTTGTTCGCTTTCGACAACTATGAAACAATTTTTTTATTTTCTTCCACCTTTTTCCGTATTTTTTTGTATTTTTTTGTTTTCTGTAATCACAAATGCTACATGAAGGCGGACCACATTAGTAGCTGGTGATCAGAAAACTTCTTTAAACAACAATTCCTGACTCCAAAGACCAAAGATCGGTTTGTGCTTTGACACTCTTTCGTTGGTCTTTAAATAATTGATAAACAATTGTTTTAAACAAGAAATAAATTGATTTAAACATGGGTTGACCTAAGGGTTAAAATATCTACTCTCTCTACTAGGTTTTTGGCCAAAGTGAAGGGCATTTCATAGACATGAACAATACAGAGTGCGTTCTGTATGCTTTTTACAGCTTCCGTTTTGTATTAATTTTTTCTGGTTGGTTTTTTTGTTACATTTTTTGTTTCTGCACATTTTACTAGCTGTTGTAGCTGATGTTAATGTTGCACAGCAGCTGGCCAACAAAATGAACTAGCCGAGGCGACTATGTGGCGACATATGTGGCCACAGACAATGCTGGTTTGTAGTCTACAAGTCTCTCCATCTATCGGGCTTAGGTCCAGCCTTTGAGGGCCTTAGAGAGTCATTTTTGCATAAAAATAATTAAATATTTGATTAATAGAAAATAAATAGAGTAAGAGGAAGTTGTAAATGTCCTTAACTGATTTAAAAAAACAATTTTTTAATAGCTGAATGACGATCACAGCCAGCTGGTTTATAGTCTACAAGACTCTTCATCTATTGGGCTTAGGATTAGCCTTTCAGGTCCTTTAGGTTTCTGAATAAATGTAAAATTAATGGAGAAGGTCTGTCGTTAACTAATAAGTATTATTGACGATCACAGCCAGCTGATTTGTTAGAGGATCAGAGGGGAACACAGCCTTATAACTAAGGATTTTTCTCTCAGTGACAACTAACTGGTTGACCTTAAGAGATCTTCAGCACAGAGATATATCCTAGCTGGAGATCTTTTAGATACAGATAAATCCTCGTAATAACATTTCCCCTCTTAAGATCACTTTCTAATCAAAACTTCTCACATTTCTAAGCTCATTTTCCCCTTTCCTTGATCTCTTGAACACAAATCTCAAGTTTTAAAGAATCTTTTAGCATTTAACTTACATTTTGTTTATGGAAAATCCCAACTTCCATCAAAGTTCTTGCTTTTAATGGGTTTTTCACACCAAATATTTTATATTTCGATCACAAAACCAAAAAAAAAAGAAATCACCATCAGCTGTTGGGACACCAAAACACATTTAAAAAAAAAGAAAATTTCTTTTCAAGTAATTCGATTATTTAAAAAAATATTGTTGAACGTTGAAAGCACAGACACTGCGACCCACTAAGCACATTCACAGACAACATAACCTAAACACGCACGGACACGACAGATATTTCTATATAAATCGGTTGGAAAAATCCGGGAAATATCATAGGAGCTGTCTGAGGTTTTTCGTTTTTCTTTTTAGAGAGAGAGAGTGTTGGCCTGGCGATCGAATCAAACGACACGGAGATATTAAACTATTTTTTTGCGGTAACCATGAACGCGACCACTACGAGCGGTTTTGCGACGTCGACCACCGACTGAGACCGAAACGAAGACGTTGGAGACGAAGATAGAGACGAGACGAGACGAGACAGCAGCGATGCCAGCAGCCATGCAGCTGACGGGGCATTGGGGGGACAGAGGGAGGGAGGACAGGGGTGTCGGTAGTGGTGTCGTCGACGCCTCATCATAATCAGCAGGACTACATGCGAAGGAGTAAAGTATGGCGAGCATGAGAAGGCGATACCGATTCACATTCACGAGGACATTGCGCTCCTCTGTTGGTTTTTTTCTGTTTTTTTTTTCTCTTTTGGTTGGTGGCCGCCCCCCAGGTTTGGGGTATATAATTCTTGGTGTTTTTTTTTCGTTTTTTTTCTTGGCTTAACATTTACCGCTAGAACCAGTAGCAGTGGTTTCTCTTCTCTGGTTCTGGCTTGTGGTATGGCCCGTATGGCGGCCCAACGGCGACGTTGACAGCGACAGCGACGTTGACGGCAAGAGCAAAAACCGAAGAAAACGGCCGCAACGATGTCTTCAAGTTGGTCGGTCTAGAAGCCAGAAAAACCCCAATACCATAACCCATACTCTCTGCCAGTAAAAAAAAAAAAAAAACCCCACCCCACCCAAACCACCCCCCCCCCCCCCAAACCACCAAAAAAAAAAAAAAAAAAAAAAACACC
>JAWNPV010000076.1:0-28137 GCA_035078785.1 Collessia kirishimana
CGGAAAATGCATGAGACGAGGCCCCCTAACAGAAACAGAAACAGCAAAAGCGAAGCGTGAAGAGGAGAGGAGAGGAAGCTGAGGCTGGCAATGATAGCCACACAGTCATGACCAGGCCTCGGCTCGGCTCTCAGGCACAGCACACAGCACACAGGACACAGGACATGAAGCTGGTCGCCAAGCAAAGCAAAGCGAAGCTCGGCAGGACAAAAAATACAATCAAAAAGGGGGGAAAAAAAATTGCAGAAATTTCAGTTCGATTTTTGGTCATAAGGCAGCAGCAACTACATATTTTTTCCTCCATCTCTTTCCCTCTGTGGGTGTGTGTGCGTGTGTGGGCTGCACATTTCCCAACTGCCTTTTCAGACTGCCAACTGCTCTAGCAACTGTTCTGCTTCTTCATTTTCATTTCCCTGTTGCTCTTTGTGCGTGGGTTTTTCCATTTGTTTTTTTTCTGCTTCTGCTTCTGCTTCTGGTTTGTTGTGCTTTTTTCTTTTATTTTCTTCTTTTTTTTTTGGGTTACGTTTTTTCGCGACTTGGACAGCGTTAATAGAATGGGAAAGGATGATTCTTCGTTTTTCTTTTCTCTGAGGTTTGTTTTTGCCCCTTTTGACTTTGGTTGTAGTATCCTGGCATAGTAGTAGAGTAAGAGAATTGCTGTTGTTGTTTGTAGTCCTTGGTTTTTGCCGCTCGTAGTATGCAGCTGCAAAAAGTAACTAGCGAAATGAAAGCCTACAATGTGCAGGGCAGGACTGAAGTCGGGGATAGCGGGATGGGGGTATAGAATGGCGAATGGATGGCCAGTGTGGTATGAAATGAAAGGAAATGTGGCACAAAGGACGGCCCAAATGCCTAAAAGCCAAACGACAAACAACACAAGGACATAGGAAGACCGAAAATAAAGAAAAGATGCGAGAATGATAGATCAGGTTGAGGAGATATGTAGATGGATGCTATAGAGAGAGAACGCATAGGAAGACATTGGATGTGTTAAAGTCTTTTAAAGTGAAAACTCATTCTATAAACCAAATTGTTTATCCCTTTAGTCATCTGTCATTAAAATAACAAATAAAAATACAACTTTTAATAATACAAGTGATGTCGACAACACTTGTCTTGCTGCTGTTCCTACTACTCACTCTAGGACGTTCACTTCCCGCTCTATTTAACGATGATTTCCACGAGCAACTGGTCACATATCTGCATCCCCAGCAGCCACATTATCAAGATGCCCAAAGCATGTTGCAGTTTCTTTATGCCCGCAATCGTGTTCACATCTTCTGCCATCAAGAGGAGTCTCTAAGCTGGAGCAACATCTTCATGGTCAAGTATTTAAAACTGGAGATAGAACCAGGTGGAGCCTATAGGCAGTACATGTCTCCAACGCCAAGGGGAGTCTATCAGGCCCATCAACGGAAGCGGGAGTGTTTCGATGGCAAATTGCTAACTGAGCAGAAGGATCGGGTCTTCTACATAGCCATGCATCCCTTTGAACACTACTGCTATGGCATTTACACGGATCAGGGCTTTAACCTGACCCTGCATCGCTGTGTCAGGGACCAGGCACGCCTAGGACAGCTTGCCCTGGGCCTGGCACTGTGGATAGTGTCGCCTTTGCTAGGCAACTCGCTGCTAAGCTTCTACTTTACTGCTGCCTGTCTGGGAACCTATCTGGCCGGCTTGGGTGTGATTTGCGTAGCTGCTTTTACCACCAACGATGGCAATCTCATGGCCTTAAGGTGCTTGAGGGCGAACTTCTTACTGGTGCTGAAGAAACAGCCAACTGCAGTGTCCCTGACCCTTGTCGGCGGTGCTTACATAACTCAATCAAGTGGCCAAAAGTATAACTGGCTGTGGAAATACCTCTGGGTGCGTCGTGGACATCGGCTTTTCCTGCGCTTGATAACCTATGCGCTCATCTCCACTGCCTCAGATCATAGGGTAGTTGGCAGAGCTTGTGTTGCTCTGCTCATCCAGTGGCCAGAACTGTGGCGGTTTCTCTGCTGGCTGCGGTTTAATAGCATCAAGTGGAAGCGCGGCATCATGCCGCCTGCAACGCGAGAATTTCTTACTGAAGAGGAGTTTGCAGTGCGATCCAGTTATGAGACCCTGACGGCCCTGAACAATTATCGCCAGCGTTTATGCAGGCAGCCACCCAGCTGGCACGAGCTCTCGTACCTGGAGAATCCCCAGCGTTTTGCTCAGTTCCTGTCCGGCACCAGTGATGTGCAGTTACCCACTCACCCCTCGACAAGCGATGAGCAAATACCATCAAGGCTTGGCGTCACAGATTATCTATCGCGCTTTTCCCTTAGGTCCTATGCGTACCGATTTGTGCCGTCACATCTGCGACCCTTGACTCCAACGCCTCTGCTGCACATCGATGACCAGCCAATTCCAACGACTACGATCTATAGGAATCCCAACTACTCGGCCTCCGACTGTAGTCTGGATTGGCGTAGCGTTCATCATCTCTGATGATGGGGTTAACCTCAAAAACTTAAATGCATTAGATAATTGAAAAGTAAAACGCACAAATGGAACAGCGGCAGCAGAAGCAGCCTCCTTGGTATCATTCTCCGGCTATTTTATACGGCGAAGCGTAAAACTCTTCATGCCCAGAGGCTGGCATAACAACAACAACAACAACCACTGCTACCACAAGGACATCATGGCCAAGTAAAAAGGCAGCAGCAGCACCAGCAGCAGCGGCAGGAAAATATCTTCCACACAAAGTGAAACACGATTGAAGCAAGTCGAAGGCAAAATAGTTGATAGAAAATGGAACAAGAATACAATGCGGGCCAAGCAATTAAGCACAGATGGACTTTTTAAATTACTTTTAAAGGAAATGAATTAATTTCTTTCAAGATTTTTATACATTTAAATTTTTTAAATTCTTCCAGAGATTTTTATACAATAAAGAAGCCTTCGAGGTCGAACTGCCATCTATTCTTAGCTGTTTCCAGGTGATATTTGATCTGATTTAAGCTAAACTATCCACAGACTCTAATGATATAGAAATTAAAAATCTGTAAAAACAGTTTTCCTGTTCCTACCTAGCTGTTCCACTTCTGTGGGCCATTCAGTGCAGCTGGAGCTGGGCAGGAATAAAAGCGACTCGCAATAACAACAACGGCAACATGGTAAGGCATACAGATGTTGGGCCTATTACCCATGCTATGGCTAACGCACACTGCTACGCACACACACACGCACACAGACACGCACTGGCTTTGCCATTAGCAACAGGAACAACAACAATGATGACTACGACGATGACGACGATGGCAACTGGAACAACAACAACAACAAAGTTTCGGTCAAACGTCAGGCAGCAATGTTCGTTTTCAGCTATTGAACACAGAAGCGCATCAAACATTGGAGGGAGGCAGAGAGCAGTAGCAGCACCAGCAGGCGTAGGTGGAGGTGGAGGAGCGAAAGAAAACGCAAAACAGAGTATGGCAAAGGCTGGACTGGCCCAGGCAGCCATCCAAGCAGCCAACCACCCACCACCGCCTAACGCCAGTTAGCAGGCCGGAGCTCGGCAAATGCAAATGTGGAAAATGCGCTTTGACGTGGATACCACTGAGTTGGCTGGGCTGGTTGGTGGGCTGGTTGGTTGACTGGCTGGCTGGGAGGACGGGCTGCATGGAGGCAGCGTGTATCATGGCTACATGGTCTTGGACAGTTTTGGGCCGCAATGAAACGCATTTCAAATCGAAAACTGGAACTTCCATCATTCGGCGGCGGCTGCAGCAGGTAGCTTTTGCTTCTGTTTTCCTTTTTCCTGTTTTTTCCTTTTGCATTTTGTGTGTTGTTTTCTCCTCTTCCTCCTTCTCCTCGTTGGTAATTTTTAGATTTTTTTTTTCGGTGGTTGCTGTTGCCTGGGTGGGGAAATTGACTAAATGCAACGTTTTCGACTTCATTACGGCAGCCGAAAGCCATGGACCATGGGACATATGGAACAGCAGAGCACAGCACAGTGCATGGGACAAGCAACGAAGCCAAATGGGCCAATTTCTACGAGGGCAACGAGGATAACCAATTGGTTTTTCCATATGAAAAAATCTGCGTGCTTTTTTCCCTATCAGACGTTGGTGGTGGTGGTGGTGGTTGATTATTCTCTTTTGGGACACTGCATTCGGTGCCAGGGAAGGGTGCATTAGAGATGTCCGGTTTGGGAATAAAAAATTTAGCTGAAGGGAAGGTTGCAAGTTGATGTAACAAAAGTTACATCCAAAAGGTCAGGGAAATCGAGTTTCCAGTTTGACTTGAGCAGGGTGGTGTGTGTGGGAAACGTGAAAAACTTTTTAGACTTTCAGTTTGGATTTTTTGTTTTGTTTTCTTTTGTTGTGAAAGTGACTTTTGATATTATGAGAACCGAATATCCTAAGCATTGAATGTGTGAAAAATCCTTTTATAATTGGCTGATTGGAATGTTTGATTGCAAATGTCTCATTTGCTGCTTCTCAGCCAAAGCGAACTTTGTTAAAATGCTAGAGATTTCGATCTTAAAAATATATTTTCCAACGGAGATGCGTTTATAAGGGAGCTAAATGATCTAGACGCCTAAATCACTTAAAAGTTCTCTTCTGATAGGAAACCACACAGCACTGGCTGCCTATTCTATAAAGGATATTAGATCCAGCTATCCAAGGCGGTCAACTAAGGCTAATGGACGGATAGATAATATCAACTGGCTGGCCGATCAAAAATATTAACATTTTAACGGCTATAAATCGTCTCCAACTGTTGTCTTTACATAGCTCTAACAAATTCAAATAATTCAAACAAATTACCAAGGATTTTCTGTGATTATTAGTTTTAACAACCCTAATACCAGCCCTTAAGATATTAAAAAAAATAAAATAAAAAATCGTCATACTGACCTGCACCATTTTTGTTGATTTTTAGTGGTTTCCTTGTTGTTAATCCAAAAATTGAAGTTAAATTAATTACCAATTGGTTGCCGGCACCACAATCAACACTCGCATGCAGTGCTGATAAACGCGCGGTTGCGGGGGTGGCAATCAGCGGTAAGAGACGAAGGCAGGCGAACAGCAAAACAAAAAAGTAAAAGCAACTACAACGCTGAGCCTTTGTTGATAGAGCACGTGTTCTAAAATTGTTTGCACAGTTTGATTTGTTTTGGGGAATTTATTTAATTCATTTAAATCAATCACGCACATATGGATAAGTGCAAATGCATTCACAGTTAGGAATTGTTGTTGTTGTGTAAGTTGTTGCTTGTGGAGTATTGCAATAACTGCACTAACTGTACTGGTAGGCGTAGCGCAGGTGTGGCAAAATATAAGAGAACGCGTGGGAAAGTTTATGCAAATATGCGCAATTGATTTAAACTATGTTCCAGAATATTAACGAACTTGCTGCGTTGGGTTTTCTTATCACCGGAATGCTGTGTTGTTGTTTCAATTCGCGTTGCCAGCAAAGTGCGGCGTGATTTTTGCTGCTACAACTTTTCCGTCCGCGTAATAAAACCGCACGCAACAAGAACTTTATCGATAATATCGATACATCCATGTTCTGACACAAAGCAAGAAACTATTTCAAATAAGCGATATTTTTCGAATCGATATATTGACAACGATATTGTGGTGCAATATTTCTGTTATCAATACGCATGGCTCGCAATTAATTTATGCTTATCGAATATTGCATTTTTAAATTTATTTAACATTTTTTATATATAGTATTTGAAATATAAATAATATAAATATTAAGTCCAAAACGCTGTTTTACTATCACAAAAAAGTAAATACAGTTTCCCTGTCTATTTAGGTAAATTTTAAATTGGAAAATGTAGTTTCCCATCACTCCGTAGGATATGTATTTATTATAAGGGTTGTTCTCTATATGTCTAAGATTAATTTAAAAATTTCTTACTTATTAATTATTATTTATATTTGCTTACTGTGCAGATGTATATTAAAGTAAGAACATGAATATTTAATAAACTCAAAAAATGGAATCGACAAACAAATCTATTGCAGCATTTAAAAGCAACATCTTATGTATCGTCAACATGCTGCGTAGGGTCATTAAAATATCTTTAAGGCAAATTTTGTTAAATAAATATCGCATATGTCAGCTGTTAGTATGTAGTAATATCGGCTTGTTCCAATTGTTGACTCTGGGTGTTAAACGTTTGTTTTAAAATTGATAATAATTTATTCTTTCGACGTTTACCATGTCTGACAATGAATACGAGCGCTTTGAGATCACGGACTATGATCTGAACAATGAATTTAACATAAAAAGACCCCGAGGCCGTCAATCTAAGCATCAACAAATTTATGGCATTTGGGCGGATGATAGTGAAGATGAGAGCGGCGGTGAAACTACAGGGCGACGTGGTGGCCTTAAAAAGAAGCCCAAGGATTACACAGCTCCAGTTAGCTTCGTTGCTGGCGGCATTCAGCAGGCCGGCAAGAAGAAGAAAAAGCAGGAAGACACCAAAGAAAAAGCCGCCAGCGATTTGGATGAAGCTCAGGAGCACAGCAATGAAGATGACGACGATGATTTTGATGGACGGCCTTCCTTTGGACGTAAGCAACCTCAACTTATGGACCACAGCGAGGGAAACAGTTCTGACAGCTCAGTGGAGCAAGTAGAAAAGCCAGAAAGGCCGTCCGGACGACCCAGCTTCAAGCACAACTCCCACATAGCCGGCAATCGGAATGTGGGAGCCTGGGAGCAGCACACACGTGGCATAGGAGCTAAGTTATTGCTGCAAATGGGCTACGAGCCAGGCAAGGGTCTAGGGAAAGACCTTCAGGGCATCTCCCAGCCCGTCGAAGCGCACGTACGCAAGGGCCGTGGCGCCATAGGAGCCTATGGACCCGAAACGGCAGCCAGCGTGGGCGGCAAGTCAGCCAAACCAGCCTTGAAGATGGATGAAGACCTCAAGGAGGCCAAGGAGTTCAAGGAGCAGCTCAATAAATGGAAAAAAGGCGGCGACGACTCCAAGGAGAAGCAGGGCAAGCGATATTACTACAAGTCTGTGGAGGAAGTCATAGCCAAGGGCAAGAAATCCACGCATCTGCTGTCGGACAAGCTCAGCAAGAAGCTGGGAAATGTCCCAGTCATCGATATGACTGGACCGGAGAAGCGTGTGCTCAGCGGCTATCATGCCCTGGCCCAGACTAAGGTGAGTCCAGATGAGGCCTTGTACGAGAGCGGATCTGCTGGTGCTGCCACGAGCAGCGCTGCGCCCACTACATCAGTGTTTTCCATGCCCGAGCTGACGCACAACCTGCAGCTCCTGGTTAGCCAGTGTGAGCAGGAGATCATAGCAATAGACAAGGCCGAGCGGGAATGCTCCAACCATCAGGCAGCGGTTGCACACGAATACAAGAAGCTGGAGGAGATTGTCCATCTGGAAAAGAATTACATTAGCACTCTGGAACGAACGCTAATGCTGGTGGATCAGCTGAATGACGACCCACAGCTGACTCTCGACCAGGCAGAGCGTTGGTTCCTCGAACTGCAACAGGATTATGCTGCCGAGTATAAGGAGTTCGGCTTAGCTGATCTGGCTGCAGGCATCATAGCTCCCTTGGTCAAGAGAGACTTGACTGAATGGCAGCCCCTGGAGCAGCCCACGCAGCCTCTGGAGCTGATCAAAAAATGGCGCGGAATGCTGCAGAAGGATTCCGAGCGTGAGAAGCAAATGCGAAATGTGTTCGATCCGTACTCTTCGCTTATCTGGGCTGGATTGATGCCCTCGTTCAGGGCCTGCTCAGCCAGCTGGCAGCCCAAGCAACATGCTCCAATGGCCGCCTTGCTGGATGCCTGGGCTCCGCTTTTGCCAACTTGGGTCTTGGATTCCGTGCTAGAGCAGTTGGTGCTGCCTAGGCTGGCTGCCGGCGTCGCCGACTGGGACCCCCTGACCGACACCGTGCCCATACACAGCTGGGTGCTGCCTTGGCATGGCATCCTCGGCTCTAAAATGGAGGAGACCATCTACCCACAAATACGCCGTAAGCTGGGCGAAGCCCTGCAAGCCTGGTCGCCCCAGGACCGCTCGGCCAGGGCCATGCTAACCCCTTGGCTAGGCGCCTTTCCCGCGGAAGAGATGCTGCACTTCCTGCTCAACCACATCATTCCCAAGCTCCAGGTGGTCCTGTCGCAGTTCATCATCAATCCCCTGCACCAGGAACTGGAGCTCTGGCATCAGGTGTGGGAATGGCACGAACTCATACCGCCCATGCACATGGCCCTGCTGTTGGACAAACATTTCTTTCCCCGCTGGATGCAGGTGCTGGTCATGTGGCTCAACCAGGCCCCAGACTATGCGGAGATCTCTCGTTGGTATGCCGGCTGGAAGGGCATGTTTAGCGAGCCATTGCTGCGCGAACCCTGCGTCAAAGAGCATCTGCGTCGTGCTTTGGAAATGCTGCATCGCGCTTCCGATGCCCTGTTGCAGCCCACGCTGGCGCCTCCCCCGCCTGTGCCTCCGGCTCCAGCTCCTTCGGTGCTTCTACCGCCCGTCATGCTCATGGACATGCAGCAGCCTGCTCAACTGGAGTTCAAGGAGTTGGTCTCGCAAAAATGCTCCGAGCTGGGCATTATCTTTGCCCCTCTGCCCGGCAGGCGGGAGCTGGGCAAGCAAATCTATCGAGTTGGCAAGCTCTACTGTTACATCGATCGCAATGTTTGCATGTTGAGCGACAGCAGTTTCTCCAACTGGCAGCCCGTCGGCCTCAATCAGCTGCTGGAGCACGCCCAGACCGGATGTCTTTAAGGAAATCAAAGATCACTTAACGACGATCCTTAACCATAGCTGGCTAGTCTTAATGTAACAGTTAGTTTATAAGAATTTTAATGTCATATGTAACCAACTGATTGGTTAAGAAAAAGTGTCTGACTCAATGCTTCAACCTTAGACGGACCGGCTAATATCTGGGTTATCTTTATGGCTAGTTTCCCCATTTTAATCGACACAATCTATTCAGCGATCGTTAGCCGGAACCCTATCAGGCAAGTCAAAGTGGCACCGTGGCAAACACGTTTTAATTGATTATGTTTCAGAAAACCATTAAAATTACTAATTAGAAGTAAAAAAGAAGTCAAAATGACTGCATTTCTTGATGATACCACACATAGGCGTTACAAAAAAGGTCAAGAGACATTAATTTGGGGGAAAAATGGCTGGAGAAATGAATGAACCCTTTCGATAGAGTGAGAAATCGGAGAACTGCAATTAATATGCAAATCGGACCTTTTATTGTGAAAGGCCGTTCAACGAAGACGGGAACAGGGAATATAGAAAGAAGCCATAGAACCCTTAGGGAATATAAATGTTCTTATAGATCAGATCCATGCAGAATAATTTTTAGTTAATTTATCATTTAATACTGCAAACAAACCCATTTAAAATTACGCAAAAGAAACTAAATATTGATTAGCGTTAGCGTGTAAAGGGGATAAAATAAATATAAAAATAAATTATTAAATCCCTGGCATTGCGGTGGTGCAAATTGGTGGTTACAATACACACTGCTGCTGATAAAGAAACCACATTCCGTGGCTGGGAAATGTTGAGTTAATCTTTCTTTTATTTTTTAGCTTTAGTAGCTTTCCGTCGCTCACCGCTGTTGGTTGCAGCGGCGTCTCGTGAAGAATTAAGAATTGGTGTGTTAACCCTTACTAATGTGTGTTCTATGCTTCGTATTATTTATAGTGCCCAGTTTATTGATAAGAAATTAATGAGCTTACAAAAGTCAACAGTTAAAACCTAGCGAATTTCCAATACAAAATCATTGGCATTGGATGGCTGAAAGGAATTGCGTGGATGATTAATTTGAATTGAATTAATTGGATATTTTGCATCTCGTGCAAGTAAGTTTTCCTCAGGACTACTGAGGTGGGTCCTACAGAAATGTAGCCGAAGCCATGTAGAAAGCTGCGCTGTTTTTTACGCCTTCACTCCTAGGCATACAGTGTGAGCGGCTATTAGGTCGCTTGGCAAAGAGGGCAAGTTAATTTGCAAAATTCTTTAGAAGAAATAGATAACCTGGTAGCCATTAACCAACGTCGCTTGTTTAGGCAAAACCTAGACCCTAAAATCAATCATTTCTTATCACTGGCAAGACCCCGAACTGACCGCTGCTGATGGTTCAATTGCCAACGCTTTATCAACCCAATGTCGTTGGCCAGAAACTAATTTTCCATTTACTTTTCAAATTTAACACGTATTTGGTTTAGTTTTCCATAGAACATGGGTAAGGTGAGAGCTACACAAACACCTCCAGCTATCGCTGAACTATAAAAACCCGCTGTAGGTCAAGTTTGTCTACCAATCCCATCGTAATTGAATATATTTTACAATTTACAATAGACCATCGAAAGCAACAGTCAAGCTCTGGCTATGGTGAGCCTTGGCTATAGGCGTTATGTGCGGCTTGGACCGCTGCTGGTCCTGATCATTCTGGCTGCCCTGCTGGTCCTGCGAAACCTTCATCAGGCCCAAAATCTCACTAGATTCAGAGTCTACGAAGAACAGTTGATGGAGAAGAGTTTTCAGGAATTAATACAGACAACCGCTAAGCCTGAGAAATTGCAGAATGCGAGTCCGCGGACTTTGGAGCTTCAGCAATTGCTGAATTGCCAAGATCGGCCATTGCGAATGGAAAGGTTACAGCATGGGGATTTCTGGCTGTTGAAAAACCTCGTCGTTGGCAACAAGAGCCGCCATATGGGCTGCGCTGAATCCATAACGTATACAACCCACGGCGATTACACGTTCTTCGATAATCTGGAGACTGTGACTGCACGGTAGGTAATGAAAACCCATTGGAATCCTAAACTAAATTTCTTCTCGCTCATACTTCTAGTTGGCAAGCTCCCATTAGCTTTGCCATACACGCCCCTGGCTATGATCTGGACGACACCCTGGATGCTATTCAATATGTCCGGAACTGTCTGCCCGGTCGGCAACACATCATCGACTATGTGACCTTCCACCTCTACTTTCCCAACATGCACATGCCCAAGTCGGTGCCCTTCGATGAGTCCGAGGTCCTACGCAGACCCTTCGATTGCGGGGGATTAAGCAGCTCGATGTCGCCATCTCCTCAGACGTTAATGCGCCCCAGTGAATTGTACAAGGTCCGAGCGAATCTCAGCTATCCCATCAATGTGGGTCGCAATATAGCACGGCAGGCGGCCAACACACATTTTATATTTCCCTGTGACATCGAATTGTATCCCAGTGTGGGATTTGTGGATGAATTTCTGGAGATGGTGGCGCGCAACAAGAGTGTCTTGGCCCTGGAGCCTGGACAGACGCCCAGGGTCTATCCATTGGCTGTGTTCGAGGTGGAAAAAGGGGCGAGTGTGCCTGGCAACAAGTCTGAGCTGCTTGCCTTGTATAAAGCAAAGCGTGCTGTGGACTTCCATGTCTACATGTGCAAGAGCTGCCACCAGGTGCCCAAGCAGAAGGAATGGCTAAACCACACATCCAGCGAGGCGGAGGACCTTACCGTGTTCAGTGTAACCACGCGCCAAGGCAAGTTTGGTACCTGGGAGCCGTTCTATGTGAGCGACAACACGGAACCGCTGTTTGATGAGCGCGTCACCTGGGAGGGACAGTCCAACAAGCGTATCCAGGTATATAAGATCAGAGTCAATGGTATTCTCCTTGTCTATAGATGTTTTGTATTCCCTTTACAGGGCTACGCCATGTGCCTGTTGGGCTATGAGTACCATGTCCTGCATCCTGCCTTTCTGGTCCACAGTCCAGGGATCAAGCGCTTAACCAAGGCGATGTTTCCGCGTCTGAGACTTGCCCAGCGAATGACCAGATTCATCAAATTAAAGATTGAACCGGAATACCAAATACTTTACGGCAGAAATGCCAACTGTTCCACGTGATGCAGCCAAGCAACCAACGATATACAGTTAATCAACCATCAAAGTGATATTTTAGGTTAACGCACTGATGTTTATGACGACAGTAAATTATTTCATTAGAGATATTTAAAATATTTAATCTTTTTGAAGAAATTATAGCTCGAGTGGCTCATGCGCTCCTTCCAATTGAGGACAAAGTCCTTGGGAACCATTCTGTAGGGCAGGCATTAGGCTGGAGCTACAGTTCGACTGTCTGCTTTCAAGGGAAACTTACCGAACCACCTTGCTGTAGAACTGATACCAAGTGTACAGCTTGCTCCACACGGGGGGCGACGGAGGTGTGTACAAATGATGCCAGCTGTCCATGGAGCGACGTATAAGGAAAGCACCGTCCAATGTGACAAATGTATAATTCAAACTTCTCAATACTTGAGCCTGGAAGAGGGGAAATCAATTGAGAGTTGAAAAAATTATCAATAAGGCAGTGGAGTAGCTTGTGGATCGACGGTTTTCATTGATTTGTGTGCCAAACCATTTTAGACAGTCAGTAGCCCTTGGCAATGCAGTTTCCGTTTCTCCAAAGAAAACTATCAAAAGATTTTACAATTGTTATCTAGCGATATTTGAAACAGGTTAGTAATTCATCCTCTAATCGATAGTTAGAGAGACAGAGAGAGAGAGAAAAAAAGATAGAGAGAAAAAGAGTGAGAGAGCAGATCCTACATAATCAATAAGCTACAGAGGAGCTAGAGGAATTTCTCTTTGGTTATTTACAATATGGCGGTCTGTTGCAATTTTTTATTTTTGCCGAACACTAAACAGAGAGTGGTTGACACTCGAAGTCGCAGGACGTCGGTACTTTACGTGACATATGAAATGACAGTTTAAAATAATTTAAAAACTAAAAAAAATACGTTATTCTATCAAGAAAAAAACAAACAAAAAAATGAATTCGAAGTGGAGTTATACGCAACGCGAAATATTCGGCAGACAGATCGAATACCACAACAATGACAGGACACAGAATCTTCTTTGTCCCGCTCCGAGTTCCTTAGTTAATGCAGAAAATTCAAATTCAGGCGAAAACATTTGCAGTGCGGAGGTCTCCGAGGAAGGTCCGCAATATGAGCAGGAAAATAAAAATTATTCCCAGAATTCGGACAAGTCATCAACAACGTTTTCCGCATCCTCTCATTGTGCCTTTAAAGCCTCTGCCAGCTCCGTGCGCCGCCTCTCACAAGCCACAGCCATGACGCCGCAGCAGCTCTCACAATTCGATGACCTGGCCACATCGCTTATAGTCGATTCCTTCTTGGGCTTCCAGACCCACAAAATGAATCTGCGGCTCCAGCCACTAGAGGTCAACACAACAGAGCTCAAAGCCATTGTGGATAGTTTTATCCAAACAAAAAATTATGAAAAGGCCATACGAAGCATCTACGAAGGACCCTGGATATCGCGTCTCTTGAAGGATGAATATTATGTGAGCCGCGAACGCAATCACATTTTGCGTTACTTGCGGGTCCTGGCCAAGGACAGCGGCTGTGTCGTGCGGCCCTGTTATCGCTACTCGCTGGAGAACAAACAGGGGGCCAAGGTGGTGGCGACTAAGCGCTGGTTGAAGAACGACAAGATCGAGTGCCTAGTGGGCTGCATTGCCAAGCTCACCAAAGCTGAGGAGACGAATCTGCTGCAGGCGGGCAAGAATGACTTTTCGGTGATGTTCAGTTGCCGCCAGAAGTGCGCTCAACTGTGGCTTGGGCCGGCAGCCTTCATCAATCATGATTGCCAACCAAACTGCAAGTTCCTGTCCTCGGGCTTAAACACAGCTTGCGTTAAGGTCCTGCGCGACATTGAGAAGGGCGAGGAAATCACCTGCTTCTATGGCGACCACTTTTTCGGGGATAAAAATTGCAATTGCGAATGCGAAACGTGCGAGCGACGCGGCACCGGAACCTTTGCAGGACAATTTAATGCGAATAGTGTGGACGAAGCCGCTGGTTCAGCATTAACTGACGGCGGCGGCCGCTATTCCCTACGCCAGAGAACAAAACGTCGGACAGACACAGCGACTGGCAAGCAAAACGCCGAGGAATTTGCCAGCCCTGGGGGCCCAGCGAAAACAAAGAAGCGACGCAAGAAGCCTCGACAGAAGAAACCAGCTATGGTGGCTCCAATTCTGAGTGGGACGAATGCAGAGCAAAACAACCACGATGTGATAAAATATGCAGCTGAATATGGTGGCATTGGAGTTGCCTTTAATGTGACTGCCAATGTGCAATTGTTTCATTGTGGCAACGCCACTTTGCTTGGCAATGAGGTAATTCAACCTGCCAACCTGTTGTGCCAAGAAAATTAAATTAAAAATTTAATCTGGGAACACGAACAACTACCGTCCAATAATAGTTTTAACCGTAATTTAAGTCAAATATATGTTAGAAATATTAAATAAAGTTAATTGTAATTTAAAATGAATTTTTTTTTTTTGTGTAAAAAAGAGTTGGCAGCCTTGGTAGGCAGTGTTTCAAAGATGGTGGCAATTAATCAAGGCACGCAGGCGTAGAAGCTGCATGTTGTTCTTGGTGTCTTTGGTACAGTGAGTTAAAAAATTAAGTGGCAACATGGCCGTCTTTGCACACACACACACACACACACACGCACACGCAAGATACATTTACGCAGATGCAAAGCAGCGATGTCACTATATCCATCTCTTTTCTTTGCATTGGTGCTTCTGTTTGGTTTGTTGTTATTATTAGGCAACACTAACAGCTGTCAAGTGTCTAGGGTGGCTCTTATTGTTCTGGTTGATGGTAAAACAATGTCAAATGAATGGAAGAAAGATGTCTATGGTTACCTTGAGATTGTTGCCATTTTCGTAAATGGATTCCATGGCATTGCTCTCATCGTAGAGCGGCTCCAGCTCATTGACACTCACATAGCCGACGCACATCTCCATGATGTTGGATATGCGAAAAATTTTCAATTCCTGTTTGATGGTGTCGTTCTGCAGCCAGCGAGTTTGCAGTTCCTCATTATTGTAGAGCGGCTTGGTGATGTTGAATTCATCGACGATGATTTTTAGCTGCTTTTTGTTGCAGGGCAAGGGGGCCTCGTGCTCGTGGGGAAACGTAGGCAGACAGTAGACCCTGAAAGAGCAAACAGCCAGGTTACAGTAGGGAAAGACTCACCTGTGACATACTGACGTGGTGTAGGGTTTGGTTATGTTGTGGTTGTGCCAGCGCAGCCGCTGCCAGGCAAAGACTATAAACATCTGGGGCAGCTTGACGGAGGGCAGCAGGTTGACGTCAATGGCCAGGACATAGTAGGTGCGGACATTTAGGCGGGCCACGTTCCTCAGCAGATTTACAGGATACACGTGCTTGTGCTGATACCAATAGGTCTCCTCCTGGTTGCCTGCGTAGAAGGGCGGAGCCTGGTCGCAGCTATTGGGCTTCAGAGTGTTGAGCAGATTCAGATTCACCAGGTTCTTGGGCAGACAGAGGTTGTGGGCCACCAGGTGTATGGTGAGAAACCGTTCCATCAGCTCACCCAAGCCCTGACACTCTACCAGGTAGCCCAGGGACTCCAAGGCCAAGTCGTAGTCTCTGCCGCATGCCAACAGGGAGAGACTGATGGGTGCCTGCCACCTGAATCGTGGGAGTCAAAGGAGTTAGTTCGAGTCTCACAGCCTTGCCAAGGAATCTCACCTTTCTAGTAGGTTGGGCAGCATGCCCAGGTCCATGTAGGTGGCATGTGTGCTAAGCGTGATGCTCTCGTTGCCGATGGTGTCGTCGCTGCCCTTGATGTAGTTGTGCCAGACCCAGTAGTCACCGTGCTGCCTCACCTGGCCATGGTTCCTCTGCTTATCGGCAGTGATTTCTTTTTTAAGATTTTTAATGCTGAAGGCAATCAACATGAAGAAATAACTGATGACCACTATGCACACAATCAACAGGATTTTGACTCTCAAGAGGGACATTTGGCTGCTTTAACTGTTAAATATGCTAATCGAAATGGGAATTTGTAGTTTAATAAACTGCCAGGCAGCGCTTGCTTGGCTTTGTGTGGGGTAGGAACTTCAGTCGTTGTTTAATGATTTTTAGAGCCCAAATCCCAATGATTTCTGGGTCGAGGCATCAGCCTGGCTCCTCTGGATTATCAGACGTAAAAATCATGTGGAGCGGCAGCCAGTTGATTGCAAACTGTTGGTTTCATCGCAGATTCCCTGCCCCTTTGGGCTACAGCAGTTGTCAAGCGTGAAATCAGCTAAAAGGCGTGACAAGCGGGGTCTGTAGACTGGAGAAGAATATAACAGATCGTCAGTTAGTTGCAACCTCACTGAGGTAACAGAGGGAAGTACGATGACTAAATGATGAATAAAATATTGATGGAACTGCTGTTAGTGATGTGGAAGTGGATGACAAAACTCTCCCTGCTGTGGCTACATTTTTGGCTGGTTATACTGACCTGGATGCGGCCAGAGAAGGGAAGGTGGCGCCTGCAAATGCTACTGGTGCTGCTCGGTCTGATTGCCCTGGTCATGCATTGCTGACTGGACTAAGATTTTACCAGACAAAGTCCACAGCGATTGGTTTTGGGGTGCTTTAGAGTTGCAGCGTCTGTTAAAGTGCCGCAATCGACCCTTGAAGTTGGCCAGATTGCAGAAGGGAAAGTTTTGGGTGATAAGGAATCTGGTTGTTGGCAACAAGAGTCGTCACATGGGCTGTGCTGAGTCCATAACCTATACGACCCATGGGGATTACACGTTCTTCGCTACCCTGGAGACACTGGCCGAACGGTGGGTGAGCAAAATCCATAAAAATATCAATAAAACTTCCCCTTGATTAACCTTCCAGTTGGCAAGCTCCCATTAGCTTGGCCCTGTATGTTCCAGGCTACAGCCTGAATGCCACATTGGATGCCATTCAATACGTCCGGAACTGTCTTCCCGGTCGGCAGCACATCATCGACTATGTGACCTTCCATCTTTACTTTTTTAACCAGCACATGCCTAAGGCGGCGTCTTTTGTTGAATCCCAGGTCCTCCGCAGACCCTTCAATTGTGAAGAGATCAACAACACGCTGTCTGCACCTGCTTACACCTGGTTACCCCCCATCTATCCCTTCAATGTGGGACGCAACATAGCTCGACAGGCGGCCAACACACATTTTATCCTGCCCTGTGACGTGGAATTGTATCCCAGTGTGGGGCTTGTGGATGGATTTCTGGAGATGGTAGTGCGCAACAAGAGTCTCTTAGCCCTGAAGCCTGGACAGAAGCCTAGGGTCTATCCATTGGCTGTGTTTGAGGTTGAGAAAGGGGCAACTGTGCCAAGAGACAAGGATGAGCTGCTCGCCTTGTATAGGGAAAAGCGTGCTGTGGACTTCCATGTCAGCAGGTGTAAGAGCTGCCACCAGTTGCCGGGACAGCAGAAATGGCTGAAACAGGCTCACAGCATAGGTAATCAATTAACAGTAATCAGCAAGGCAAGCCGCCTGCGCTCCTGGGAACCCTTCTATGTGAGCGATAACAGGGAGCCGTTGTTTGATGAGCGAATCACCTGGCAAGGCACCTACAACCGACGGAGTCAGGTATTTGGGACTCCAGTAGGATACACAGAATATCCTTAGATATTTTGTTTTTCCTTTGACAGGCCCTGGCCATGTGTCTCCTGGACTTTGAATATCATGTTCTCCATCCGGCCTTTCTGGTCCACAGGCCAAGCATCGATCGGATTTCTAAGGAAAGAGCTGAGCTGGTCGATCAACTTGACAACCAAGAAACAAAACTTATTCAGGCAAAGATTCCTAACGATTATAAAGTCCTTTATGGCGACAATTCCCGCTGCTTTAAATTATTTAAATAAACAAAAAATAACGTTAAACGATTCAACTCTGTTTGGCTTTGAGTATAAAAGCTCCTTTGGCTGGCCGCACAGCTCTCACTGAGGCTTGAAACTTGACTATGAAATTTTTAGGGTTTCCAAAGCTTACACCAGAGGGCGCCCTCTATGGTAAAAATACTTTTAGCTTACAGAAGCTAAGCATTTGCTGTGACTAAAGCTATTGAACTGCACTGAAAAAAAACTTTGATTGGCATTCTATATAGAGAAAAAAAATTCATTTTACATTGGCAGCCCTTGAAGGGTACAAAAACAATTTAAATTTTTTTATCCAGGCAGTGGCTTTCCTGACCAGTTTACTGCCTCCATCGTTCTTGTTCACTGAAAACACGACTCCCATCGGATACCAACCAGTGCGAAGCCCTTGATCTAAGTGAATCACAGAATATAACAACAGTTTTTGGCCAACTGATGACCAGAAACCAGGACTCCATGAGTCTCCATCCTGTCTGGCGTGTGACAACCATTCTGCCTGGCTTCATCAGCACCGTAGCGTTCTCCATGGCGTTCGGCTGGCGAATGATAAATGTCCTTACCATTTGCGTTGCATTAAAGCCACAAAATCCAGATTGTTTGACTAAACAGGATATATAATATGCCGATTGGCATCTCGAACATGTTTTTGTCATTTAGACCGCTTTGTTGTTGGACCTTTTAGGGGGCCAAAGCATTTGCGGTTGACTCAGACAGACAGTTGCCGTTTGGCGGTTGCCGTTGCCACTGAGAGTTGAGTTATGAGCAAAGCATTAAGGTAATGCGACATCGAGTCGAATATGTTGTTTATGAAATCCTATTTGTGTTACTGTTCGGTGCGCCTGGGTGTCATCACAGTGGCTGTGCTAAGGATGGTAATTGATTGACTTTGGCTGGATGGAGTTGTGGAGCTCTGGAGTTGATTAACCTGTCTGTTGTTCTGCTTTACAGATACAATGTTTGACCCTCAGCATAGTACAGTTCGTGGGGGGCATTGGAATATTCGATTGGTTGATTGATTTATTCGAAAACGATGGAAATTATAGGAGCAGTAATTTGGTACGAAAGATTATCAATGCGATGAGGAAATGTAAGTGAAACAGCAGCTCTTTGATAGGACAGATGGAACCATTTAAATATCCTTTATTTCCAGCTCCTGATGATGTCCTGCTCTACCTGCAGATCCTGTATTACATACACTTCTTCCTGGCCATTCTGGCCATTCTAGGTGCCCTACGGGTAAGGAAAATCCACTTGAAATCCTTTTAAAAATTAATTCTTCTTAACATTTTCCTTTGCAGCTTCAGAAGTGGCTGCTACTGCCTCTAGCCTCCTTTGAGTTCCTTTACTCTCTGCTAATCACGTTGGCACACATCATTCTAATGAGGATGCTGAAGAAGCAAATCAATCTGGGTCTCCTCATAGTCCTCACCCTGGTGGGCAGCTTCTATATACGTGAGTATCATCTACCTCAGCAAGTCACTTAAATATTTTCCCATCAATTCCTTTCAATTGCAGTGTTTGCGGCTTACAATTGCGTCACCTGCTTGGCCATGTTCCAAGTCATCACCTTGGTCAAGAGCTCCCAGTATCGCCAGCTCTATGGCGATGATCCTTTTCACCCACTTGCGATTAGATCTCCCAAGTCCCATGAGAATGTACAGCGTTTGCATGTGATTCATACACCAGACGATACGGATATCGATGAACAGAAGCGTCTAGCCAAGCTGGGTTTGTGGCCCCGACGACCGCCCAATGTTATAGCTGTGATACCCGTTCAGGGTTTAGTTGCTCCGATGCATTTAAAGTGGTGGCAACAACAGGCCCTGGACAGGGATGTGGCAAAGCTGAGCGATTCCACTCTGTATCGCAATTGGCAGGGCCGTGAGATGTTTGTTGGCGTCGGCGATGGACGCAAAAATGCATTGAATCGTCAATATGCCGGGGGCAAGATGTCCCGATGGTATTAGGCCATGGAAGGTGGCTTGTTGTCATAATTTTAACTGTTGAAAGAGGAATAAATTGGGTCAGTGTGGGGCTGTCCTTATCCGCTTTTAAGCCCTCAGAGATGCCCTTCCTTATTCTCATCTATGAGCTGCTGCGGAGCCAGATCTCTTGCTCAGTCTGACAATCATTGCTGCCGAAAACTCATTCACAGCAACGCACAGCTCAGTCGTGCAGAAATTCATCCTCCAACTAAAACAAAATAGAGACTTTTTCTTGCCCTAAAACAATGACATTTCATATTCATACTTGGTTAGGCGGAGACAAAGCTTCCAACTAGCAGGAGACTCAAGAAATCTTTCGCTTTGTCCACTCTTAGTTGGTCAAATTCTTGAGCTCACAAATCAGTAGAAAAACCCACAACTGGAAACCACTTGCTCAGTTGTTGTATTGCAATTTAACTGACAACTAGGAATAAAAAAGGCAAAAGACTGTCCACAGAGCTGTCTAAGGTCTCCAGAGTCATAACATTGCACCGCACTGGACAATGGAAAAGTTGAAACGAAAAATACTTTTTTCAACTTATTCGATTCAAACTTCGATTTTGATTTGGTTTGCTTAACCATGGTAGACACCTCTTTACATTATCCCTGGCAGCTGAGGAGGTTGGTTGGCTGCTGTGAAGCACTTTGCATAAACGACGCTACAGATTATGCAACTGTCTGTGACTGTCCAACTGGATTGGATGGGTTTAGTTGGTGGCGGGAAGACAACACAGTGAGCATTGAACACTTTGCATATCCTGCAGGTCCAGGAAGCCCCGAATGGACAACTTACCAATGCTTTTTGCCTCTTGCATTCCCACTGAAATGCACAACGCGCGAGAGCAGATAAAGATGGAAAGATGGCAGACGGCAGAGGGTAGACGGCGGGGACCATTGTGATGGCAAACGAAAAATCAAAGTGTCTAACAACTGTGCCAAGTGCTTGACGACGGATGAAGCAATGGAGCATGAGAATGAGCAACAGCAGACTGAGCCAAAAGGATACACAGATATAGTCAATTCCTCTCACTGTCTGTTTGCCTGCTCGCCTGGCGCATAGACCGTTGCATACTACCAGGCTGCATGGGCGGTCCCCAGACATTTTATAGCCAAGTGTTGACAGTTTTTAGCTGTGTGTGTGTGTGTCTGTGTGTGTAACTTTTTGCTTTGATTTAATTAAAAACTTTTAACCTCCGAAATAATGAAAAGAAAAATTAAAAACAAAAGTCAATCAGTTGGTCAGCAGAGATTTTCCAACTCAACTAAAATATAATTGTATTTGGTAGACGAATAAAAATGAAACTTTTGCAACCTCAATTGATGGAAGCAACTTTTTCAGTGGGATAGAGTATTTGACTTGTTTATTAAACAATAGAAGCGGAGAGAGCCAAGCTAAGAGCTTCTGGCAAGCGGTTTTAGCTTCAGCCATAGAGGAAATGAGTAAAACTGATCTCTGAAATGTTAATAGCGAAGCAGTTGCAATTGAATTGATATAAATCAGTCAAGTTGCACCTGAAGCATTTAAAAATTAATTATTTAAGCCAATAACCGTTGGATATACTTGAGCATATATAGAGCCACCATTCCCAAGTGGTTCATTCAACGTTTTGCACCACCCCCAAGTGGTTCATTGAACATTTTACATTATTTAAAAGTTGGACAATTAGCTCGACTACAGCTACATGGAACGCTGCTCCAGCTGGGTTAAATATAATAAAATTTTCGCCAGAAATACAGTTTGACATACACTTGCACCCTGCCCTTGTGAGATTTATCAAACATGGCTCGACGTAATCACCATCATCAGCGACATCACAGCAAACATTTAGAGCTTAAGGTGTGTGTTCTTCATTCGCTCGACTCTGTTCCGTTCCGACTTGGCTAGGACACACGTAAGTCTCTACGTGTCGCTGATTATCTGTCGTGTGCTTAGCAGAGGATTAAGTTCGCCCAAAAAAAAAAAAAAAAAAAAAGAGAAAAAAACACAGAATGAAGGAAGAAGCCAGAACGAGCCGATGCTTGCTTCTCGGCGACCTACAGCACGTGGCAGAGTGTGAGATTCACTTGGGCTAAGCCAACAAGTGGATGGATGACTGGCTGACTGGTGGGCTGTCTGGTTGGCTGACTAGGTGGTTGGGTGTGGAGGGCAGCCCTCTGGTTGTCTTCGTACTACATTTGGTTAGACTTGGCAGTTAAATTGTCGGCTGGATTTTAATCTAATGGAGCGTGGATGTGCAAAATTGAAAGGATTATTTAAGGCGAAAGGATGCGACTAGAAATATATTTTTTATGTAAGGAATTTCGAGTTGAAGGAACATGGAAACCGACTTTCACGCCAGCGAAACTCAAAGAAAAGCCGCTGAAAATATTGAAACTTTTTTTAATTTTACTGATTCGTTAGATTTTCAAACTCAATGTACATAGAGGTGTTGTAATAGGATGAGAAATATAGTTACAGGGCTGAGGGGGACTGGTTAGATGGTTGGCAAGTGATGCTCGGTGCGGTGCAGTAGAGTTGCGTTCTTGTTCAGGGGCTGCAGCTTGACGTAATCCTGATGCGAATGATGGTGCTGCGTGCTGGGCAACAGGGGCAACGAGGTGTTCGAAGTCTGTAAACAAACAGATATTGAACAGTTTAGTGGAAGGTAACTCTACCTGGGTAGATGGACGCACCTTGGATTTATCACGCGCTGCTGCTATGGCGGCCGCCTGGGCTGCGCCCGTTTGGAGCTGCTGGGCGGCCGTGGCCAGCATAAACTGCTGGGAGGCGAGCTGCTGTTGACGCAACGAGGCCGCCTCCAGGCCGTTGACGTGCTCCAGCTCGCGCTGTTTGGCCGTGTAGTCATCAAAGTAGGAATGTTTGATTAGCTTGTCGCAGGACCAGCGCTTGCCTGGATCCTTGTCGAGGCATTTCTTCAGGAAGTCAATGGTCAGCGGATTCTGCAGGGACTTGGCTGGCATTTTGTCCTCCAATGGCTCCAGAGTGGGCGGCACTGGCAGTGTGATGCCCTTGAAGTATTCGTTCTGTCCAAAGATCTGTATGTGTCGGGGCAGCAGATCCCCAAGGGTTTTCCTGATCAAATACAACTGATCTACATCGCTGCGTCCAGGCCACAGGGCCTCGCCTCTGACAAGCTCGGCAAAAAGGCAGCCTATGGCCCAGACGTCCACCGGAGTGCCGTATTGAGTGTCGCCCACCAGCAGCTCGGGCGCTCGATACCAACGGGTGGCCACATAGTCTGTGTAGTTCTCGCCGGGACTCAGCATGCGGGCAAAGCCAAAGTCACAGAGCTTCACCTGGCCCTGGGCAGTCAGCAGTATATTCTCCGGCTTGATGTCGCGGTGCAGGCAGCCCTGCTTGTGGCAATAGGCCACGCCCATCAGGGTCTGGTAGCAGATCTGCTTGGTCAGATGCTCTGGACAGCCCTGTGGATGACGCTCCAGTTCATGCAAGACAGTCAGCTCGCAAAACTCAAAGACCAAGTGCAAGCGACGCTTGCGACGAAACACTTCCAGCAGGGACACCAGATTGGGATGCTTAAGGTTCTGCAAGGGAGACGATTTAGTATGCTGGCAACTCTCCAGGGTCAACTGTACCTTGAGGAGTCTGATTTCTCTTAGAGCTATTTTTCGTATGGCCGGATCGTCCTCTGATTCTACAAATCGCTTAACGGCCACCAGGGCTCCTGTCTCTCGATCCCGACATTTGTAGACCACACCGTAGGAGCCCTCGCCCAGGCGACTGAGCTTCTCATAGCGATCCATTTTGCTGCTACCTTGGGGTCTGCAAGATAAATCCTTAGTTTAATGATCTCTCGATCGGCAGGTGGAACACATATATATAGATATAAACCATAGATCTGTGGATATTTTAACTTAGTTTACCTTAAGCTCAAACACTGACCGCGTTTGATGTTCGCACGACGCATTTCTTTGCATTGGGCACATAGAATGCTCGTGAACTTATTGGCTTGAAAGCTCAGGCACGAACACATGAACCGGGCGGGACTCATGCGTGCCGACACACATACGGACACATAAACACATGCAGAAATATACAGGGTTGCATATGCGGTGACTATCGAATGTATGATGATTACTATGCGTGATCTTGATCGATGAATTCATTGATTGTCTTTGTCTTTAGTGGTGTTTACTATTTACAAAGGATATCGTTATCGATTTATTCATTGTGATCCAAAAGTTGTTGGGCTGATTATGCGAATTATAGTTTAGGATTTAGTTGTTTGATCAATGAAATGAAAGCAAATGAGAAAGATTTTTTAAATGAGTAATTTTTGTTGTTAAATATCGGTGATTAAATTTCTTTTATACATAGATATTTAAAGAAGCATAGAAAGAGGCGGCAAAGGAGGTGTCAAAGGTTGTCGGAATTGATGGATTTTTAAAATAAAAATTATTTAAAAGAAGCATTGTGTGAAGGTGGTGGACATCCTGAGATTGTAGCCATGGAAATTTAATTAAATTGTCAATGAATACTTAATCAATTCTATAGATGTTTTATCTCGTTTATACAATGAAGCAATAACCCGCTTAGACACTTTATAAAACCCATTTCACAGTATAAACCAATTATAATAAATTCATTGCGCTGTGTCATGAAATATCTAAATCGAATATCCTGCAGGAAACCTCACATAGAAAATCAATAAAGTCGGTGGGATGTGGGTACCTCAACCCCTGATATCCCATCTAATATAATAGCCTAGAAAAACACTAGGAAGCAAGGGAAATAAGCACTTAGAAGCCAACTGGAATCGATTTTCTATGCGTGTCCGTTTCGATTAGAAATTGCTATCCTTGCACGGCGCTGGTAAGTCGAGGTTTTTGAGTTTTGATGTTTTATGACTGATAAGGTGAAAGAATCATTTAGCCCTGGCAGTTCAATGTCAGGTGGCGAGGTAAGTGAACTTTGCAGGGCCGGAACAGGCTACCGATGCAATTAAATATTCATGTTCAGTGCAAATGAAGCACACAGAGACCAAGGAGTGAGGAGGAACTATTAAGCAAACCAGCAAACACTTACCTAGGCTTAGGCAGCCATCTGGCTAGAATTTGACGAATTTGCCACTACGTGGTTGGAATACAAAAAAAAAACAAATAATTTGTGTGAATTTTTAAGGGGAAGGAAATGTTGGCGATATTTTACAGCTGGAGTTTTGTGATGGGAAATTTGGAAAAATTGGTTTTTTTGGGGGGTTTCAGAGCTCTACGATACACACCATGCGCCAATTAATCTTGAACTTCTTGCAAGACACTGTGGAGTGAACACTGAACAAGGCAATCGACAGTTCCGTTTGACTGACAGGACACGACTGACTCTGCGGTCCCCCGCCTTGTGGCCAATGTCATAGCAATGCGGCCAAAGCAAACAAGGCAAAACCACAACAAAAAACCAAACCATGCGCAGTGCCAGGCCAGCCAGGTGAAGTTTCATATACGATATCCTTAGCCCCTGGATATGTTTTGCGTTTCTTTTGGGTTTTTTTTTCTGTTAGCGACAACCGGAAGACATTTTGGAGGCGTAGTTTCTTCTTGACTTCTTTCCTGGCAGTTTCTAGTAGGAGGTGGTTCCAAGCAAACTGGGCTACAAAGCCTCGTCTACTTATGATAGCCTGGCGACTTGGGAATTGCTTTCTTGGGCCAAAGTAGGGAAGACATATTCAAACTGGTGCAGCAGTGCAATGGGCTTTGGAACTGGGTGGATGACTTTCAGGTGGGCTCTGGGCTTTTGAGTTATTAATGTTTGGCATTTCAGTGTGCAATTATGGCATAATTAGACCTGAGGGTTTGACTGTTAAATAATACGATGATAATGATTTTAATGCCCTGTGCAGTGTAAATAATTCGCAAAGTTTTATAGAGGTTTTCAGGAGTTTTGCAACTGTCGTCATTGAATTATTCTCTTCAAAGAAAAAGTGAAATTAATACTTTTAAAATGGATAGACAAAGGACTTTTGTTAGTAAGGGGCAATATAAATAGGCAGACATGTGACAAAGAGATTCGTGGGAAAAGAACAGCCTGGCAGACTCTGCAATATAAATTATATTTCGATGACCTCTTTAGGTAGTCACGAAATAAAAGTGTTTTATGTATGTTATATGGGATAGCGAAATGAGTGCAAAAAGGTCAGGGAAATACCCATGTTCGTCCTCCGTTTTTATTACATCTTGTTCAACATTTAGTTTATGGAATTCTTTCATCTTAAAGGCCATAAATATATTTAAATGCCTTCTACCTAGAGCTGATCTTCTGCTAATAAAAATTCCATATTTTATTACCAAAATAAAACCATAAAAATCTTTAAAAAAACCAAATAAAATGCTGAACACTTGCGGTGTCATCTCATATAAAAAAAAATATTTTAAATAACCAAACAAACATGAAACTATGAAAACCTTAAACACCGCGGTAATTGCAACTTTATATTTATTTTTATGCTGTTTAACAAGCCGCTTGAGGGCACTTGGTACCCTTTGCTTACCTGCGCAGGGAAAACAGTTTTGATATCTCAAACATTTTCATGGTAAATGTTTGACTTTAGTTGACTCTTTTCCCTGTAATTTCGTGTGGTTTTTTTCGTATTTTTTTTGGACAAACTTTAACAAGAACAACAAGGGCGTCGTCAGCAACAACGACAACGACTTTCAGCACTGGAAATGGAAAGCAAGCTGTGAAAACGCGATGTGAAAACGCCAACAGCCGGCAAACGACTAAAGTTTTTTCATTTTTTGGCCAGAACTCAGACCCACAACCCAGACACAGACACAGACACAGTTACAGCCGCAGACACAGACAGTAGACAGCAGGCTGAAGGACTTCAAATGGCCACTACCCAGGGGGTAGATCAGCGATAGCTGTTTAAATGGACATTGCACATACGCCGTGCGGGTAGGCAGGTTGGTTGGCTTGGCTTGGTTTGGTCACGGTTTCAACTTCGTTTTTCACATTGCATTTGGGGCTGTGTTGTTGCGGTTGCGTGTTGCATTAAATATGCATTAAAAACAACTTAAAAATGCAATGAAATGAAACCGAATGCAGCACCAACGGCCACAACAGCAACAAGCAATTGATATACGAGTTAATGTCACGCATAGATCCTGTCATGCCCTTTCGCAGCCATCAATATTCTGTTTGCAACACCTTTCTTGTTACTTAAACTTCCAATTGGCAAATTTCTTTCTAATTACTTTTACATTTGACCTTCCCCGGCAGCAGGCGGAGGAAACTTTTTATTTTGTGGCTTTTTGAATGGCGATTCGTGCAATTTCATTTGCATAATTATCGTTGGCGGTCTGGTGCCTTCGCCTTTGTTTGCCGTGCGGCTATATATATATATTTTTGATGCCTTTTGTTTTCCTGATTCTTTCTATACACTTGCCGGGCTTCATGGCTCTTAATTACACTCGCGTTCTGGTCGCTTTGTGTGCAGAGGTGAGACGATGACTTGTGTCCATTGTGTTCCTCAGTGTGTGGGAAACTTTATTTGCTTTTGATTCGGGGTCAATGCTTGGGCAATTGTTTGACTTATTTTTTTTATTTTTCTTGTCCTGGGTAGGTGGTCTCTCACCTTCTTCATTGATTGTGTAGTTCAGTGTAATTGCATGGGCGGGGCGAGAAAACAAAAGAATCGCATTCAAGTGGTTTGTCTGAGGTAATTGATGGATGTGAATAAACGTTATGGAGACCTGTGAATAATGGAGTTATGCAAATGCCCCAGAGGCGTAATTTATCAATTGAATTTCATAGAAATTGTTAGAGAAAAATATGCTTTAAGGTTGCCAAATTCCCACGCTGAATTTACTGCTTCAAGGATATAGGAATACCAATTGGTTAGAGTACACATAGCTCGCTACCTTTGGGTAATTTTAAAATTAGCCTTTTGCCAAAAATAAACGAGCGCAAATGGAAACCTAAAAAAAACTGCGCCGCCATAGGCAATGTGAAAAGTTTTGCCCTCAAGTGTTGTGCAAAAAAATAGAAATAAATATGCCAGGTGGAAAGTTTTTAGTGAAATGCCAACATAGCTGGCAACTGAACTTGTTGGCCTTTGGGCCTGGAGCAGAGGCTGGTGAAAAAGGTGAGTTGAAGGGGGCAGTTTTAGTAGTTTGCAGTTCTGTAGTGTTGACGTGGCCTTGTGGCAAAACAAGCGTAAAATGCAATAAATAACAAGCTATTAATGCCAAATGTGCGCACACGCACAGGCCAAGGAATACAAGACAAGTAGAAGGTGAGCTGGGAGCTGGCAAAAAGCATTGCATACTCGCCGGGGCAGACAACAGAGCGGATGGCATGCGTGGTAAGCAAAGGCCAAGGGCGACGCTGCACACAAACCAAACGCCGCAACGTGGCTGCTAAATGTCATTGGTTT
>JAWNPV010000076.1:28237-44012 GCA_035078785.1 Collessia kirishimana
TGCCCCAGTGTGTGTTTTATGTGCGAACACAGAGCTGAGAAACTTTTCCACATTATTCACTTTCGATGCCGCAAAAGTTAAACGAAGGTAATTAAGACTGGCGAAACACCGAAAGGTGAAAGTTTTTTCCTACCTGCGCACCTTGGTGTCCTCTCTGTCTAGAGGCGGCTCATTGCACACCTGGATCTTGCGGATGAGTCGATAGAGAAAGGAGTTGTGAAACGTTTGCGGCAGATAATAATTCTGAAACATTTCCCCATAGACCGCAAAAGCAGCTGAACACGTTTGCACCGCTTCACTGTGAAAGGTCGACTAGCTGGCTGCCCAGGATATTGGCTGACTGACTATTTTGTCTATTTATTTTATCGATATATTTATATGCTTTAAAATGCATCGGGCATTGTGCATATTTTATGCATGAGCTGCCATTTACCTTAGCACAGGTGTTTGCCAGTCTGCCACTAGTTTCACCTTTGGCTGTCTGCTGGTTTGCCATTCTGACTATTCGTGCCTCCTTTCTGTTCCTTTTTTGTCCTTTTTTTTGGGGTCAGCAAACAGCTGCTGCCTGCTGCCTGGCAAATTCGAGAAAGGAGCGCATGCAAATGAATCAAGCGCGGCGCGCCCTGCAGGCTACGGGCCAGGCGACAGTCCCAGCCGCTTCGAGTGAGAGTTGCACACCGGTGCGATGGCAAGAAACGAACACCAAAGGCATCCAACATGCAAAATGAGGCTCATGAAAGTACCAGAAGGAAGTAGAGCTGCTAAAAATAGAGGAAAAACCAGTCCAGCCAGTCAATGAGGCTAATGTGAGGTGTGAGCTGCTGTATTAGAAATGCAGTTCAGCTGGCAACTCAGAAAAAACTGCAAAAAAAGTGGGAAAAAATGGACAAAATGGCAAAAAGCAATTGTGGGAATGAGAACGACTGGTGAAAGCCAGCAAAGGAGCGAAGGAAGCCAAGGAAATTATTCGTTGATGAACTGCTAATTGAGACACGAAGTGTCAGAGTATTGATATGATAAATGGTTTGTGAAACGAGAAACCTGCTTAATTAAATAATAATTGAATATTAAAATAAATAAGAAACCCATTAAAACAACCACAAACAGCTGCTTTAATCTTTCAAACCCTGAAAGCCTTTAAAAAGTCATCCATCATCGTGAACTTTAATATTCATTAGATGGAAATTTTATTTATATTTTTAGCTCAATTCCATGGGATAAATTTGCATATCCCCTGGCCCCCTCTCTCTCTCTTTCTCTGCTAGTTTTGCACAAATCCTTTGAATATTAGTTTTAAATGGAAAAAGTTTGCAAATATTTTACGCTTCGGTTGGTTCTGGTTCGTCGCAGCCGCCACCGCCACCGCCGCCGCCGCATTCAATTCGCTCGTTAAGCGGTACATTTAAAATGATTTCAATCACATGCAACAAAAAATGTTGCACAAAAAAATCTGGAGAAGACAAAAACAACAAGAAAAGGACACATATTTTCCATATTTTCCTTCGGTTTTCGCCCGCATTTTCCATGCAGACGCGCAGCAAATGGTGTTGACATGTGCATAGAAGAGAAACGTTTTCCTCACAGTCCATAGTGTTCGTCTGTGTCTGTGTCTCTGGCTCTGTTTCTGTAGCCTGTATGTCATTGCCTGTATCCTGACAAATGCAGAGCGCCACCACCAACATCAACAGAAGCAAAAGCAAAAGCATTAAAAACCGCTAAATCATCCGCTGCTGCTGCCGCCACCGCCACCGCTACCGCTGCCAATAAGTATGCAATATTCTATTTGAGCTGTTTGTCTGGGGCTGTCAGACATGGACAAAGATAGTGGAGTTGACAGACGGAGACCAAGGCTAGTCCCGGATCCATATCCGGGTCTGGGTATCCGCCATTTCAGTCTAGTTTCGGGCATGGGAAGCTTGAGAAACCAAACAAAAAAGTCAAACAAAGCGAAAGGACGCATATCAATGCAATTTGATGTCTGTGCACTTTCTGCATCCTATTTTTTCTATTTTTTTTCCTGCACACATATTCCTTTTGATTGAATTTCAATTTGATTGCATTTCTCTATATTTTTTTTCCTTTTGTGGGCTCCTCTGATGGATTTGAATAGTTCGAATTGTAGTTGATATGGTGGGCGGTCTGTGTTCGGTCTTTTGTTGTAGCTCATTTCGCTGTCAGACTTTGGGGCGGGCAGGCGAACTGGCAAATTTGCTTGGCATTTCGTGCTTCCTGTTTTCCCAGTAATCAACTGGTAATTTGATTAATTTAGCTAATTGAGTTCAGTTAAAGTTCTTGGGAATTTTTCGAATATTTTGATGGGCATTGATGGTTGGAAAGATGAATTTTTGAATCAACTGGGTGGGGGTGGCTCCTACTTATTATTGTTTTAAAATTATCGATTGAAATCAACCTTAAAGTAGTTAAGAATAAATAGAACCAGCAATCTATCAATGCAGATCTGTCCCTGCAGCTCCAACTAACTTTTATTAAGAACTCAACACAGTTCACACAAAGCCATTAATTTTAAGGTTAAGGCAAAGCCACCTTAAATATTATTTATGGAGGTAAAACCGCGCCCAAGTTCATCTTGAACTTGTTGGCCAATTTCAAGTTCAACCGTCAAGACAGTAAATCGTTTCAAGGATAAATTCCTTACTTAAAACGAATTTAATATTAAACTAGGCAAACGGATTCCCATTGAGCTTCACTTACCTTCTGGGCAGAAGTGGAAGATGATTACCAAACAGCCAGAGACGTTTCTCTCCAAACCATTTGTCCATAGACCTGTCCAGCTGCAGTCAGTTAATGTTCATATATCTAACGGCTTAGCAATTGGATTCTTCCACCAGTCTCACTCAAGTCCACACATTTTTTAAATGAAATTTAAGGTTTTTTAAGATTTTCCTTTGGGTTGTTTTTTGCTTTTTTTGTTTTTTGCAAAATATAAATATTTATTTTGTAAGCCACGCGATAGAAAATGGCGCGTCCGTTGACTGAGAAATGTTAACAAAGTTTGTTTTTACTCGCATGCCGGAATCGTAAGCGTAAGCGTAGCACCTGGCCGTTCAGCGGCATTGAAAATGAGCTCCCACAGGGGGGGAAGAGTGAGGTTTGTTGGGGTGGCGACGCGTCGGTTGACATTGGCAACGGCCAACCGGCTTTTTAGGGTGGCAGCTCTACTCTCTTCGCCTTAACTTTTCGGCTCTTGTATTTAAGTTATTAATAGTGTTGTTAGACTGGTTGTTGCTGTTGCTGCTGTTTGTCGTTGTCAATCTCTGTTGTCATTAAAAACAAACAGACAAATTTTCCCTGGCAAACATGTGCACAAAACTTTATGCTTTTGCATTCAGCCTGCGTATCTGTGTGAACAATAATTGTTTACGAAATATTCATAATAGTTTTATGGGTTTAACTTTCGATAGAATTGGTAATGAAGGCGGCAGGGGGTGGGTAATAGTGTGTGTGTGGTGTCATAGGCATTGTGCGTGTGGCTTTGCCTATTCATGGTTTATCATTCTAATGCGTCGCATTTATGAATTGTCAAACCCAACAGAGATTATGGAAAATTATTTCGATAAACACGTATTATTGATGGATAATTGCCGTGGAATAATAATAATTATGCCCTGAATTGGTCAATTATGGTGTCAATTTAATAGAAAAACCACAAGTGAGGTTATATCGTCTCAGTTTTGATTATTAAAAAATATTTTTCTTGCAGCAACTTTCACAGGAGATTTTACATAGTGAGATGCTTTGATTTTTATTTAATTTTTTTGTCTTTGTAGATCCTTTGTAAACATTTTAGCTATAGCGTAATGAGCTTTAATCTCTGATTCTCTGTTTCTCTGCTTGTCAATTGCTCTCGTTAAGCAGAGCTTTTGCTTAGTTTATTTTTTATTTAAGCCTGGCAATGCCGTAGCGCTGTCAAGGTAACGGTAAACAGCAAATTGTAATGGTCACATTGCAACTTAACCGGCAACGAACACAATGCACAGATAAACACTCACACACACACACACTTTCTCAGATAGGAGAAAACCCCGAAAAAGCCGGTCACCATATGGAAACGAAACAATGAAGAATAAAATAGAAGAAAAGCGGAAAAAACCGGAGGAAAACACACGGAAACTTCACATGCACATTGCCCGATTACGTTACACTTTAACTGTTGTTGCTGATGCCGCCGTTAGTTTTGCTATTGTTGCTTCCTCCTTTCAGTTTAAGCTGTTAGTGCTCTTTATGCCGTTTTGTTGCCATTGTCCTGGGGATTTCACTTTGGCCAGGACAAAAGAATGGCCGAAATGAGATAACCTCTACAGAGCTGCTCGTATGCTAAAGGAGCAACAACAACAACTAAAACTAAATAACGGCATTAGAGCCAAATGGTAACCAGAAGCGCCGCTCATATGTGCAAACGATTGCTGCAAGTGTGTGTGTCCGTGTGTGAGAGTGTGTAAGTGCAAGTTGTTTAGCACACACACTCTCCTGTTGCCAGGACAACTGACTGCAGCAACAGCGGCAGCAGCAACAGCAACAACTTGTAACCAAAACAAATGCATAATACGGTTGCTCTGTCTCTCTCTGTCCCCCTCTGCCTCCCCCTGGACGACAACTGTCTCTCTCGCTTACAAATGAGCGCAATTGTTTTCGTGTGCAACAAATTTTTTATGATTATCCTTTCCTCCTTCTCCGGCTTAAAGTTTCGTGTGTCGTGTGCTGCTTACTTTGTAAAGCTTTTCGTTGCCTGCCAAAGGGGGCAACTAGGGACTGGAGACTGCGGACCGGGCGGTGGTGGGATTAACACCTGTTTGTTGGCTGCCTGGCATTGCTGCCTTAAATTCTACAGAAGCCTGGAATTTATTGTATTTGCTTACAAGGTTTTTCCCCGTCCATTGTCTCAAGTTATGGCTGCCAGCCAGGTATCCGGGTAGCCAGATCTTAAGTGAAAGTAATGTGGCAGCCACAGATACCGCGATGCGTAATGTGAATTGGGAAATGGAAAGTTCATGGCTTACCGAGATGCAAGTGCATTTCATTTGCATTTTTACCTGGCTTAAATGTACAAAAAATATTTGTAGACGTTTGGTGGGGTTTTTTCTCTCACACAACTGCGTCGGGCTTATGAAGATGAACAGCATAGTTCAGGGGGTTAAATTTATCCCACTGATTGTTGGTCACCAAGTTGATGTTGCCTTATTAAAACAAGGATTTATGGGTGACTGAGTAAGCAGAGCTCTAAGTGAAATGAACTGGGCACTTGACTGTGTCTAGCTGAATAGAATAGCAGGTGAGTAGGTCCTTGGGGGTCTCACCAGCGACGTTAGGGACCAATCTAAGTACCCAATCATTGGCAAACCCAGCTCTGATCTAACGTTTATGCAGCCCCAATAATGATTTGCACCTCAGTCCTCAGCTAACGGCTTCAATAATCTAATAAAACTTTTTCGCATCTCCATTGTGTGCGTAGCTAGTGTAGTTCTGGCAGCAATTGCAGCACAGCAGACCCCCACCCAACCAGAAGTACCGATGTTCAACAACAGGAATAAAAATAGAAAGAAAAAAAAATATGAAAAGTGTTGTCGAAACTTTCACTGGCAACGCAACATCTTCGCTTGGCCAACAACAAACACTCCGGTTAGCCTTGGCAGGGAAAACTTCTTTAACAGAATTTATGCATGTAACGCAGGGGCGGGGAGCAGGCAAACTGGGTTATTCAGATGGCAGCGGAGAGGGGGGGGGGGGGTATAGAAAAGGGCCAAGTTGGCTGCAACTTTTAAATAAATTTCTAAATACTTGGTAGCCGAGCTCTCTCACTCTCAGATGAACGATCGCGCAGGTACAAAAGCGTGGCAAAGTTAAAAAGGCTGCCGAGGAATGAAGAGAAGAAAAAGAGGAAAATAAAAAGGAAGGGAATGGAAAACCTAAAACAGCAAAGGGAAAATGTCCTCCCTCCCCCGCCCTCCAGCTAGCCACTGGGTCTGGTTAGCAAACACTTTTGACTTTTGCGGTGGTAAAGTTTTCCTTCGAGAGTTTGGAAAACTCTACAACGCTGTTTCGTAGCATAAGAATTTATGTTAATAACTTTTCCTTGTTTTTAACTGGATGCGTAAGCGCCCCCTCCTCCTTATGGCTGTGTGTGTGTGGCGCTTGATAATGGCATTGATAGCGCAGTAAACAGCATTGTATTTGTGCAGTTGACTTTTGCCGCCATTCGGTGTTTATTGAAGTACATGAAAGTTGTCTATTGAACGTATTGGCAGGCTGGCAGGCAGAGGTTCCATCTATGAACTGTTTTCCATAGTTCTAAAGCCTGTCGATAGTTCATGGCTGGGTTAACAACTAAACAAAGCTTTATTCTTGCCAATTACCAAAGAAGCTTGAAAAGCTCGCACCACTTGGCCTTGTTAACAACAGTCGAAGGCTTCTCTTACCAAAGCTTTAAACATATAAAATTGTTCTGTTTAAGGCAAAAAATCTAAATAATTGTGGTTCAAATAGCAAAGCTTTTGTCACTTTATTAAAGCAAAAGCTTTGCTCTTACCAACCAGTTACACTGGAGAAAACTGGTTCGATAATTACAGTCCCAGTTGGATGGTCATAAAGCATATTTTATGCCCAGTGAATTGGCTTCTTGTGTACATCAAAGTCTTCTGTTAATTAGAAGTCCAAACTGATGACTTGATTGCACAATTTATTCGCCACATGAATAATTCATAAAATGTTTACAAATTATTCCCCACAAGCACTCTAAACTAATTAAATATTAAATTAAAGTCAGGAAATGTGATTCATTTAGTTTTGCTCTGTGTGGGAGCTGCGTATGCGAGGCGGCTCTTCACACTTGGCTATCAACAGACCAGACTACTAATAATAACATCCATTTGGAATGCATAAACCATGAACGTCATAACAAACACTTGGGTCGGATCGTCGCCGCCACCACCGCCTCCTGCACTCGGGTCGAAGCAATTAAAGCAAAATGTTGCCTACATTTGGGGGCTGGCCGGACCAATGGACGTCAGTGTTGCCGCACACTCTGTCTGGTACACAGGGTTTAGTGCAGAGTGACTCTCCCTCTGGTGTTTAGAGCTTGTCAGCAGGCACATATTGCCCACAGACATTTGCATAGGCCTGACCACACGAGAGTCATAACCAGGCATGCAAGGAGATGTGGAGTTACGTTGGCGCTGGGCAAGCACGATCCTAACAGCAGTCAACTGGCGCTTATGCTTTGATAGTCATGTAATTTCCGCCCATAAACAAAGCCTAAACGCAGAATTCTGATTTTCATTCACATTCAGATTTAGGCAATATAGTCGACACACACACACATGCAGGACACGGGCGGGCGGCCCGTGAAATTTGAGCTGCCTAAAGCAGAGGGAAATCTGCGTTGGTTAGAGTTAGTTTTTTGACTTTAATATCGTTACCAGAGCAGTGATTAATTGAGAGATGATGGGCAGAGTGATAAATGTTTGGATATTATTGATGGCAGGCTAAACATCCTTTTAGCTTTCAATTTAATAAAAATTTTGCAGCCTTTGCTTAGGCTGACAATTGAAAACAAAATTAAGTCAACACAATTTAATTAGAAGTTTTTATAGAGGCAGCCCCTTCCAGCTAAACCTAATAAATTTTAAGATTATTTTCATTAATTTATCACTGCCTTCTGGTTGCCTAAAGACACCTTTGGTTAGTCTGGGATTTTGAGATATTTTTTTGTTTTTTTTTGCCTAACAAACCCATCGCAATTGCTCTCCACTCAGTGCGGCTCTACATTGGCAATCTGCAAATTACATTTTGGATTTTTTTGCCAGCACATATGCAACGCATTTGATATTTGCTCAAAAGTTTCAACAGCCTGGCAAAAGCATATCAAGAACCCGAACTCTGCTTGGGTTTTTAGTTTTGCAAATTGCTGAATGCGCCTCCCATGCCAAAAAACTACTTTTGATTACTGCGGCAAGAGTGCAGGGCAACTGCAAATGCAACTACAATGAAGAGCTGCACCAGGAGCACGAGCAGGAGCAGGAGCAGGAGCTGGTGGATTGGGTACCATAGCTGGGCTCCGCAAGGCAGTCAAGCATAACTTTTACTCTATTGACTGCAAGCCTTTGCCGTTGGCCTGCCTGCTTCGTCCTGTTCAGGCCCCTCAATTTGAGTTCTGCCTGCCTACACCACCCTATAGCTGCCACCAAATATGGCAAAAGTTTCGTCGACCAAGTCGAAGGGTTCGATGGGCTTTGTCGTTGTTGTTGGCTGGTAGAGAGCGTTGTGCTTATGCTGTGCATTGATTAAATTTGACTTAAATTGCATTATGTGTGTGTGTGTGGGCTCATTGAAGCATAGCATCGTTTTAGGCGCTTGTGCAATTCATATTGTTTGAAATTGGATTTTGTTAGACACTTCTCTATAGCCAGCTAGCAAGCCAGCTACCTTGGTAGTAGTTGAATAAAGTTGCAAGTTTTCCTCACTCACTTGTTGGCCATGTACATAAAACAGTTGGCTTATTTCATTTATGGCCAGCATTCGGCTATTGTGAATACAAATTGGGTTAATTGAGTGCATTCCGTATGGCTTTTCAATTGAATGTTTCTCAGGTTTTTTCCTTAGACAATTGATATTCATGTGATGACTCATAACAAAGCCTACCAACTTCATAAAGCCAAAGAATCTCTTTGGACTGCTGTAAAATATTCCAAATAAATTTAATAAAATTGTTCTACGCTTCGTTGGCTTTCCTAAAAGCTTAAAAAATATTTTTAATATTTATAAAACTGTCAGAAGCTGCAGTTTGTGCTTCATTTCTTCTGGCTTCTGGTTGCCTGTCATTTCACGTTTAGCTTATTGTGTTTATTCCTTCACAAATCATAAAACAAGAATCGTGAAAGCTCACATCCAACATTCTTAGAAGTTTTTTGGGAAAATATTTCGTAGTGTCAACTAAATGTTGTCAGGACTAAATACATTTCTTTGTACTCCCTGTCTGCTTGGGTAGAATTTCTGTCCTTCGAGATAAACTTCGCTGGGTGCGTAATGTGGAAAACTACATAAAGACGGGACAACATGCCACAGAACAAGCCACAGCATCCTCATACATTAGGAAATTTTAAAATCATATAAAAATAGCGCAACAGCCAAGGCGACAACAAAGCGACACCTGTTTTCTCTCTCTCTCTTTTCTCTATTTTTTCTATGGTTTGCCATTTTGTTATGACTGTGCAGAGTGTAAAGTCTATATGTGCGTGTGTGTGTGTGTGTGTGTGTGAGTGAGTGTGTGTTAGGGAGCGTGTTTATGTCGCTGGCGCATTTAGTGACATTTATGTGCAGCGCAGCATTTTATTTGCAGCTGAATGCACAGCGAAAATTGCTTACGAACTCTGCGCCATGAGTTGCAGTTGCTGGCGCATTGCTTTTCGGTTCTTCCAATACACAGAGAAAAGCTGGAAAATTTTAGAAAAAATGGCTCAACTTTTTAAATAAATTTAGTATAAAAATCACAAGAAGGATTTTAAAAATCATGACAATCTATGATGACCTTTTGAGCAGGTTAAATCCATTAATTTTTACTCAATTGGTGGAGCTTTGTCTTACCCCGTAGAAAGGGCTGCTTGGTGCATCCTTAGGCTAGAAATTTCTTGATCTACTACCTTGGGAATTTCTCTCAGTGTCTACAAGATGAGGCTTGTGCACTTTGCTCCATCATGTTCATCTCCATTGCATATTCTTCTATTACTATTACCAGTTTTGCTCTCGTTTTTTTTTCTTTTTTTTTCACTTTTATGCCCGATGGCCTGGCAGCCATCTATGCTTGTATTTGTGTTTGTGGGTGGGTGTGTGCGTTAGAGTCTCATAAAATTTTACAGGTTTTTATTAAAATGTGTCATGAAGAAGCAATGGCAATGGAAATGGCCGAAGTAGTAGAACCTCATGAAGTTCCACGCTTGGCTAACTATTACTTGCACTTTTGTTACTCCCTGGAGTTGTGGGTTTTCGAAGCTTTTCATACCGTTTTCTCCTCCTTTTTTCTTTTTTTTTGTCTTTGTTTTTTCTTGTTGGTTATGCAAGAAAATCGCCATGAAAAATGCATAGAAAAGTTTTCCCATCGTTGGCGGTGGCATCAACTAATGAAACATAATCATCAAGTCTGCAATAATTAGCACACACTGAACGGGGCCAGGCGGCAAGTGGAAGGGGGAAATGAAACACTCTGATGGACATTTTCTCCCCTCGACGAGGAGAGATAAAGTTGTAAGCAGAAAATCTCCGCAAGCATTAAAGTAGCTAATAATGTAAACAACTTTTTTGTTGGGGGCAAGAGACAGAGGCGTGGAGGACACGGCTGGCTTAACAACACTTGGCTGGAGCTCAAGGGGAGGTCTAGATTGTGTCAGGGATGTTGTCTGTCTGTCTGTCTGTCTGCCTGGATGTTGTTCTTGGTCGTGTTATTGTTATTGAAAAGCCACTGAGGCGAGTAATTATGACAATTGTGATTCTGTTTATACGCTCGTTTGAATCCCAAGGTGTCAATCCGCTTGGAAACGGATGTTAATATTTCTCGGGATTATTGCCATCAAAGTGGAATGGAAAATGGAATGATTTTCCATGCTTAGAGGCTGCTTGTTGTGTCCTGAATAGGCTAGATATACAGCCCTTTATGCTTGAATGCTGTTTGTGTTGCATTTCATGCAACATTATGGAGGGTGAGTTGAACATTTAATCTCTCCATTCTCAAGTTTGTTTATAATACGTGCCCAGCACATGGACATTCCATTAAGCTTAACACGCTCTTCAAGCTGAAGTACCTTGGACCAGGCCATCTAACTCATCCAAGGCGAGTCGATCATTTTATTTGCCCATTGCAGTTCGGTGGAAAACGTGTTGCAATTTGTGTTAAAAGCCGTCAGTTTTTATGAGTTCTTTGGCGCACATATCGAAAGTTGATTTTAACGATAATGTGAAGGAAGGAAGGTAAACTGACTTCCTGACTTGGGCTCGATGGAAGGCGGCAGGTCAAGTGCGGATCGACTACTTTAAACTCCATTAAGTCATATTAACGGCGCAAGTTTGAAGCCGTGTTATGGCAAACAGTGTTGAAGCTGTCTAACCAAAAGGGGAAAATGTCCAACTAAAATGGGCGAAAAAAAGAAAGGCAAAGCAAGGAGAAGGAGCCAAGAAAAGATAATAAAAAGTTGCCGCTACTCATGATAATAAAACGTACAACGCTCACGGCACGTGCTGCCTGCAAATGCCAATGGACAGACAGACGGGACGGGACAGGACAGGATACGCAGGACATTCCACTCGGGTCTTAGTGTTGTCTCCGGCTGTTGACATTCCGCTTTGTTTTTTTTTTCCTTTTTGTCTTTTACCAAATAGATTTCACACAGCTCAGCAATGTGCGAGGAGCTTTGGTATTCGCATTGCCATTCGCATCCGCTTTCGCATCCTTAGCCTGAAGCAATTTGTTGCTTGAATGATGTGTGAAGGACATAAAAATGCAGCTACGCAGCGTGAAGCACCAGCAGCAACAGCATCAGCAGGATGAAGGAGTGATAAAATAGACAACTGGGGGACAGAAAATAATCGCCAGATGCATTGCTTGATAAACGTGTTGATAAGAGAAACGACATCAATGATTGGCGCTGACATTTTAAGGCTGATTTGGGAGCTGCGAACTGGGATAGTAGAAAAGGTCAACAAGTTAATAAAGCTAAAATCAGAGAACTCTAGGAGGACAAGTTTAGGTAAGAAAATCCATAAAGTGAACAGAGTCAGCTGGTTGGTATTAAATTAGCCAAGCAGAGTTGGCGAAAGCTGATTAAATGACAGCTATATGATAAAGCAGTTCCTTAGAAAATTGAGCATTTACATGACCAACGTAGATGTGTCCTAAACCCTTCAATTCTCTCAAGAGGCAGCCATTTTCCTTGCCAAACTCTTGCAGAAAACTTTCTTCTGACTTGGCAAACTTCTTGGCCTCTTAATGAAAATATTATATTTGAAATTTCTTTTATTTATTTAGGTTTTATTAGTCTTACAAACATTTTCAATTTAAATGCCAACATTTCATCAAGAATCATTAGATTTTGTGATTTGATTTTTCACTTATTCGATGACACCTAGACGAGTAAATGCAGATGTCAGGCCAAAAGTTTATTTTATTTTGACTTTTGCAATTTCATATTTGTTTAATTTGCATTTCCCAATAGGAAGCCGCCCCTCCTCGTTTCAGCACAGACAGCAGTCCCTTGGTCCACACCAAATCCATCCATCAGTTTGTTTACAGCAACTTTGGGCCAAGAGGCTGGCAAAGTTTTGCCTTCACTCTCCTCTCATGTCTGCTGTCTTTTGCATTTTTGCTCTTTGTGGACAGATAGGGCGTATGAATAATTAAATGTGTCCACACACACACACACGCACACACAGAGAGGCACTCAGAGCCATACCACAGCACATGGGTTGCACTTTGTTTACCAACTGCCAAAGAATTTTCTCCACTTCTTTCTGTCTTAATGCTTTCATTGGCATTGCCATTGGGCTTTGTTTGGGGTTTTCATTATTTCACCATTTGCATTTCCCATTTCCCGCTTAATCCCCCGGAATCCTGTCACACTTTGTTTTAATGAGTTGCCTGATAACTTACTGCAATGCCATCAACTCGGTTGCTGAACTTTTTTTATTTACTTCGAATCAGAACCTTTAACCTCTCGGAAAGTCAACAAAATTCTTGTGGGCTTATGACAAAGAAGGGATAAGGTAAGCCAAAAGCTTTTTGTAAATTCATTTGCCAATTATTGGCATTGAAAACATGTTGTTTGATGTGGCTAAAAGCGGTTCTGCGATGTCCCTTTGCCAGATGAAGCTTTGAAGTTACGTTGGAGGACAACATTTGAATAGAGAATCTTTAAAAAAAGTTTCTTTTATTTAAATTTAAATGCTTTTAGTTTTTCTTAAAAAAAAGAAAAAATAGTATTTTAAGTCGTTAGGTTAAGTTAGTTAGTTTGGCCATAAAAAAATGTAAAAATTCAAATTTACGTTGATAAGTTTAAACGACACGCCCTGGCAAACTCCACGCCATCGTGCAGTGTTGGAAAGATTTCGAAGGGTCCATAGCCCAGTTCCATGGCCCTCTTCAGTATGTCGTATACGTTTTCCGGGGGACAGGTGAGCACCACCCTTATGCCGCGCTCAGCCATCTCCTTGCTGAGATCGTGAATGGTCCTACAGCCGGATACATCCATATGGGCAACCATAGATAAGTCAATCACCAGCACTATGTAGTCCTTAGAGATTAAACGATTGGGATAGAACTTGTGCAGTTCCGGAGCGAGAGCAAAGTCCAGGCGTTGTCGAAACACCATGCGAGTGAAGAAGTTTATCGAGCCGCAGTATCGATAGATCTTAGTACCCCTCGGTTCGATGGAATTCTGATGCTGAATTAGGTCCACATAGACGGCGGGTACCTGGTCGACAGTGCCCATAAGTAGGGAGCTAGACCGAAAGCCATTCATCCAAAGCACAATTAGGGAAAAGCACAGACCTACATAGAGCCTAAGTCTGTGATTAGAAGAGCTTCAAAGGTCCCACACTTACCCAATGGGTATGTCGACAATGACGACGGTTAAGAAGGTGATCAGCCAGGTAAACATTTCCAGTTGACCCTCTCTCGCATAGCCAGGTAGCTCTCCGAGCTGCATGATATTTGATTTTAGAGCCACGATTATAACGGCTGCTAGAACACACTGTAGGAAATACGAGTAGAAACAGCATAAATAAATCATAAAAAATTACGTTTTAATTCAATACCCTAGGCAGGTTCTCAAAATACTTTCCCAACCACAGGACAATTGAGATGATGAACATCGATGAGATGGTGGTAGTTACTTGCGTTTTGCCGCCAGCCTGTACCTGCACAGCCGTTCGGGACAAGGATGCAGCCAGGGGAAAGCCGGAGACTAAACTTGACATAAGGTTTGCAGTACCCATAGCCAAGAGCTCTTGATTGGAGCGCACATGATAGTGAAACTTCTTGGCGAGGGTCATGCCCATGGACATGAGTATGCAATAGGTCACTATAGCGACGGGAATGCTCTCCGGAAAGACTTTCCAGACCATTTCCCAGTCAGGAGCCTGAAGCTTAGGCATTCCCATGGGGATTTTTCCCACAATGTTCACATTGTACTTGGCGTTGAGGTGGGCAAACGTGGAGACCAAGGTACCTAACAAAATGGCAATCAGCTCGGCGGGAAAGGGAAACATACAGAACTTTCTCAGCCAGGGCTTCAACAGTACATTGATCAAGATCAGATAGATGGTCACCAAGACCGCTATGCCTGTGCTGACTAAATTGAGCCTGTGAATGCCCAATGCAAAGTCCTTTGCGGTCAGCAGTAGCTTAAAGTATTTTGTGTGCTTGGGCAGATTAATACCAAAAAAATCGGGCAGCTGAGTAAAGGCCACGTGAAAAGCGCAGCCCGTGAGAAAGCCACTGACCAGAGGCTCACTTAGCAGCGATGCCAGTACGCCGAGTTGCAATATTGCCATAACTAGCTGGAGAAAAGGCGTCGAGAATGACTTTCTACAATGAACTCTGTCCAGGATGCTTACGTGCACTATACCTGCCGCAAAGGCCAATCCTGTAGCTATCTCAACGGCTGCAGCCTCCGACACAGTGCCCTCGCAACTTTGATCATGGTTTCTTGGTTCAGAGTGCGTGAGTAACGAATTGCAGCCATGGTTATGGATCACATTCAAAGTCATCATGCTGGCCACGGCAAAGGTTCCCGCTGCCACATGCCGCGATGTGCCAAGCAGCACATAAACCAGGGCAGGGTATATGGCCATATAGAGGCCGCTCTGCGGCGGCATCCCGGCCATCATGCTATAGGCAATGCCATGCGGTATGTGCAAGATGGCCACAGTCAAGCCGGCTGCAAAGTCATAGGGTAGTTCTTTGCGGCACGAATACTTTGGCAGCCACCGAAGTATGGGCACCAGGTTAAGTATTTGTTGTAACCAGGACCAGCGAAACCAGCAGTATTTAACAAGGGCCATAACGCCCCTTGGCTTGTGATAGGCAGACTTTTCCGTAAAGCCATCATAGGTGTAGACGGGACGGTTTACTGAGTATTGTGGCGGTGATATAGGTGAAGGTAAACTGGTTTGTATATCTTGTTTTTCATTCCTATTAATTTTTGCCATATCTAGATGTGTCTACTAGGTTTCTAGTTCCCTTAAGACTTGTTAACTTCAAATCCTGTAGGTTCTACCAACACATATTGGAAACAAGGACAGGGAATTTCCAAGGGGATCATTCAACTAAAAGTCAATAGATGAAACCACAGATTCCACCCATCAGCAGCTGCATTAAACAAGCTTTTCATTCATCAGCAGCTTCACACATGAAAGCAATCACTTGGCCTTTGTATTTATAGTTTACATATTTTATTGAAATGTTTATAAATAATAATAATTTTTTCAGTTTCGAACTATCGCCCATCTTTAGCAGACGTGCATCGTAAACTAAAATAAAGTTTTTATTAAATCAGTTTCTTTTTATATTATTTTTAGTAATTATAAAATATTACAGTCTCGTGCTAACTTTTGTTCGTGTCGGACGTCAAAAAGCTCGAATCTACGGCAAATATAATAAAAGAACACGAAACAAGAAAAATCTAAAGCAAGTGATTCCGTTTTTTTTTTTCTTCTACAATGGGTGACCCACCCGATAAGGGCAAATACTCAATGGAGCCGAAGTTCCTAGTTATCG